>NQIM01000384.1:0-39994 GCA_003426235.1 Xylaria polymorpha | reverse complement strand
TGAGTGCTGGAGTCTCTAGGAGAGCTTCCGTAAGCNNAGAAGTCGTCNNCGTAGNNCTTCTGTGAGTGNTGTGGACTCCGCGTAGGTCTCCGTAAGTACTGTAGACTCCGCGTAGGTCTTTGTGAGTGCTGGAGTCTCCAGGAGGGCCTCTGTAAGTGCTGAGGACTCCGTGGGCACTGGAGTCTCTAGGAGGGCCTCCGTAGGCGTAGAGAGCTTTGCCGGGGTCTCTATTGGCGTAGGAGACTCCGTTGGCGTTTTCAGAGGCACGGGAGCCTCTGTAGGCGTTTTCTGAAGCACGGGAACCTTCGTAGGTGTTTTTGAGTCGATTTTGTCATGTATCGCTCGTAATTCTGCCAATATAGCTGCCATTACCGCTAAAACGTCAATTCGTTTGTTGACACTGGCTACTGTGTTACCTCGAGTAGTGCCAGTCAGATTTTGAATGGCCTCCTGCTCGATTTCAGAGAAATCGTGAGTATCGCCGTCTTTAGCCATCGTGAAGTGCGTGTGGGCTGAAGAGTGTAGGGTCTAGGGCTTGAGGATAGGTATCGAGATGACTAAAACAAGGTGCTTTTCGTGCTTTCTTTTCGTGCGCAGTGATTGCAGTGTATTGCTGTAAAGCTGCGCAAATAGCTATTTGTGCCTGCAAATCCCTTCCTCAGAGGTGACCCGTAATCTAGTACAATTGCTATACTAGGCTAAAGATCTATTCTGAGGACTGGGTTGTTACTTGACTAAAGGTTGGGGTCCATGGTCCAGGAGCCATGTACTTATACACACAAATACAGTGGGGTAAGTAATGGTACCCAGACAACCTGCCCTAGGCAACCGTAGCCTGTATTCTACCCATTTCCAGAAGCCACACCTGTACCAAGCATCTAACCTACCTAGGTATGTAGTGTAAGGTAGGAACGTTGACGTAGGTACCTCTATGTAGGTAAGGTATTAACTAGCGATATGGAAGTGTTATCGATAAGCGTCATCTACCTGGGTCCCGCTGCTGTGGCTGCTGCGTAATCCATGGGCTCTTCACTGTTCCATCATCCTCTATCTCCGACGACGGTGGCTGTCTTCTTACCCAGTACAACATCTCGCAGCTCCAACTTTCAGCCTGCTTGCCTGCCTGATTTAGACAAATAAACCAATAAGCCAAGGGCTCTAGGCAGGACCGCATAGGGTCAATTGTTGGTGCAAGTTATAAGCGACAACGTTTGCTGCTGGACTCCTGCTACCGTTCCCGCCTGGTGCCAACCGTCTCAGCTTGCGATGAGGTTCGGGAGCCAACCTGATTGCTATTGTTTGCGCCTCGAGTAGACTCTAGACCCTGACACGGAAATATTGCCAACTTGCACCATGGATCCAAGTGAACAGCCAGAGCCTACCTTGCCTCCGGCTGAGCAGGTATGTCGCCCCCTCCTCGCAACCCAAACCATCATATTAAGGCCATAGAAGATGCGCCAGCGGAGGCTTGCGAAGCTAGCCAGTTTGAATGCCGCATCGCCGAGCCCAAAGCCTACTGCCGAATCATCTACCGCAGCCAAATCCTCCGAGCCGTCGTCCGCCACGCCGCCCCCATCAAACCAAACCCAGAGCCAGCAAATCCGCATCACCCCGAAGCCAAGGCCAAACCCTGCGGAGAGCTCCTTGCCCGTGAATCCGTTTTCCCAACTTGCTAGCAGGAAGACCGAACCCGGGAATGGCTCCTCCGTCGTCGATTCAGGTAATATTCGCAGCACCAAAAGACCTACAACTGCTATTGACGCAGAGCCTTCAGAAGCCCTTCCTGCCAAGAAGGTCCATACGGTGACCGAAGAGAACCTAGACGACTGGTCAGATCGTGTGCTCAGCGACGTCTTTCTTGTAACCCTCGACGAGAACAGGACAGCCGATGCTCGGGGTATGAGGCTCACATACCTACCCGAATTGCGAGCCGAGCTCGAGCAGTCCGGGGAGCCGGTAAAACTCCTCACGCCATCTATCGATACTGCCCTCCTAGAGGCCACTAAGCATGTGCCGGAAAACGTGGCACTTCTTGACTATTTATTACCCTGCTGGAAGCGAGTAATGAGGGCGAGCAGGCCATCTCGCCGACCATCTCCCGAGAAAGAAGCTGTGTTGGATGAGGCAAAGCGGCTTTGCATGAGTAATTGCATATTTGCCCTTACCATGCCTGAATATTTTGGGTAGAGGCTTGCCCTTCACCCTGAGACATTACTCATGCTAACTACTGCTATTAGCCGGGACCCCAACCCAAATCACGACTCGCTAGTTCCTTATCTTCTTCGTAACCACGATAATGAGGATAGTGTATGCTTAGATTTCTTCACCGAGGCCATTTCACGCATTGGCGAAGATGATACTATAGCGCCAATCTTCACTGAGGCCATGGTTGTCATGAGTGGTCGAGTCGCTAAAATGACCATGAACGATGATTATAAGCCCTATATCAACGTGAGACCAAGTTAAAGCTTATAAAATGACGAATGCTGATATTAGCAGTGCCTTGTGACTTACTCACGCTTTCCTCCCCTTCTTGACGCGCTCGCACAGCATCCTAGTTTTCAAGTGCAGCCAAAGCAAGACGCGACAAAGGAGGAATTAGCCAAGGCAACAGAGACGGACACGATTCTTGGTCCTTTCTTCCGCATATCACCTCTTCAGACTGAAGTGACTAAAACCTACTTCGCCAGCCCACGAACCATTGACCCCGGCCATGTTAAGTCCTCTCAAACGGCATTACAGATGACATTGAAGGCTCACCAAGGAGATCTCATAAGCATTATCAATGCCTTCGTCCGCGCTAGTCCTGTTGCGAAGAATAACACACTTGACTGGTTTGCTTTCAGCTTGAATTCAAATCACAAGAGGCGAGCTCTTCAGGTTAAAGCCACAGATGTTGCGTCGGATGGCTTTATGGTGAACGTTACTGCAACATTAGATAAGCTCTGCGAACCTTTCATGGATGCCACATTCTCCAAGATTAGCAAGATCGATCTCGACTACCTTCGACGGACACCGCGCGTGGACATGAGTGACGAGACAAAGTTAAATGCCGATCAAGCTACATCGGATGCTTTCTATAACAACAAAGTTGAAGGCACATCTAATTTTATTTCAGAGGTTTTCTTCTTAACCCTGGCAGCGCACCACTACGGACTCGGAGCTACAAATTCAAAGCTCAAGGATCTAGACAAAGACATCAAGTATGTGGAGAAGGTTATCAAGCAAATGGAGGAGGAACTACCCAAAGTCCAAAACGTAAGTACCATTATCCATCAAAGCCAGTGCCCATACTAAGCCCATCAGGACCCCTTTCGCTCTACCATGGTGAAAAAGCACATTCAAAATGCTGTGAATACAGTGGAGAAGTACATTTCTCTGAAGCATGCGATTCAGGCTGTTGTTCTGGATCAGGGTATGCAAACGCTGTCGTTGCAGTTCATGCGATATGTTTCTGTATGGCTTTTACGAACTGCTAGTGGGACGGATTACCAGCCGGGAAAGCAGATTAGTCTCCCGCTTTCGACAGACAAACCTGCTGCATTTAGCTGTCTGCCTGAATATGCGCTCCAAGACGTTGCGGAAAACTTCAAGTTCGTTTTTAGGTATGTTGGTTTACATCACTTACAGATGGGCTACTAAACGTTGATTAGGTTCTTGCCTAATATTCTGATGTCGGCCGTTGGTGATGAAATAATCGCTCTATGCATCACGTTTTTACGATCCTCGGAGTACATAAAGAACCCTTACTTGAAGTCATCCCTAGTCACACTACTTTTCTCTGGAACGTGGCCAATATATCATTTGAGCCGTGGCGTGCTTGGCGATTCTCTGATAGGTTCAAGTTTTGCCAACGAACATCTACTTCACTCGCTAATGAAATTCTACATTGGTATGTATCGGGCGTTACCTGTCTATGTGGCTTCACTAACGATATTAGAATGCGAGCACAGCGGTGTTAGTTCCGCGTTTTACGATAAGTTTAACATTCGTTATGAGATATTTCAGGTTATCAAGACCATCTGGCCGAATAACGTATACAAAGAGAAGCTCAGCCGAGAGAGCAGGTAAGTTCAAAGGAGATTGAATCAAGACGACCGCTTCTGACGAATCTAGGGTCAACCGCCAATTCTTCGTCCAATTCGTAAATTTACTTCTCAATGACGCTACCTACCTGTTAGATGAAGCTCTGACAAAGCTCGTCAAAATTCACGACTACCAGAAGCAGCTCCAAAATCAGGGGTTATCAACAGAGGAGAGCGACAAAATCAAAACCGATTTAGAGCAAGCCGAGCAGCAGTGCCAGTCGTGGATGCAGCTAGTGAATGACACAATGGGGATGATGAAGCTCTTCACCGAAACATTGCGTGATTCGTTCACCATGCCTGAGATCGTTGTTCGATTAGCTGGTATGCTTAACTACAATCTTGAATCATTGGTTGGCCCAAAACGTGGTCAACTTAAAGTTGAAGATGCAAAGAAGTACCACTTTGACCCTAAGACATTACTATCCGATTTCATCGATGTTTACCTCAATCTTGGCCTCAAACCCGAGTTCGTTAACGCTGTCGCGTCTGATGGTCGTTCGTACAAGCCATCAAACTTCGAGGCAGCATCGCAACTGCTCCAACACAGTCTTGGGAAACCTCCTGAGACGGTTACCGCATGGGATGATCTTAGAAAACGGGTAGCTGAAGCTAAAAAGGAGCTGGACCAGGCAGAACTAGATCTGGGTGAAATACCTCCAGAGTTCGAGGACCCCATTATGGGAGATCTCATGACTGACCCGGTCATCTTGCCATCGCGACACATTATGGACAGGTCCACAATTGTTCAACAGCTTTTATCAACCCCAAAAGATCCGTTCTCAAATGTCCAAATGACGATTGATGATGTCGTGCCGGCGGATGACCTGCGCAAACAGATCGAGGCTTGGAAAGCCGAGCGCATAGCAGGCGCCAAGGGAAAGACGAAGCCCTCTACTGATGCAATGGATACGAATTCTGGGTAATCCGTAACTCAGTGCTTGCCCACAAACACGGCATGCCTAGTTGCATGTAGGTGTAGAAGCTTGATCGGAGAGTCGATGTATTAATTTGGGCGATGCTATGGTATCCGAAGATGGCCCTTCTGGCGACAGAAACATGCAGAGTTATACTTAGGTTATCGTCTCTTTTTAATAGAATAGAGACATGTTAACTCTTGGGCGAGTGACCCGTAGTTGTCGTCTCAGTTGTACCTCTCTACAGACTATTGTTTTCTTGATGACTATGTGCTGTTTAGATAGTCAAGATCAGGGTTCTGGATGAAAGTGATAACCACTGCAACTTGGCGTTATAGTGGTAAATAAGAGCCTGCCCTATTTGATCCCATGGGGAGACTGGGGGCGAGTAAAGGGTACGTGTCCTTTGGTGGTTTCATCCTAGCCAGTAATTCAAGGTAATAGTCATAGCAGCAGAATTCTTTCTTTTGTTCCCATCACTTCCTTTGCTTTGGTAATGACCAACGTGTGGGATTGACCAGTGAGCAGCACTCTGGACGACTAAACGTCATATTGATAAACAATAGTATCTATAGCCTAGTTCCTAGGCTGGATAAGTACCATACTATCTGTAAAATTAGGATATATCGTCCGCCATTATAAATAAAAGTGCAACAAAACTTGCAACATATCATTAAACGTTGGCTGTTTAAAGGTTGAGATGAAACACGTCCCTTGAGTCTCAGTTGGTATATTGTTCATGGTATATAACCCCCTAATATGTGAGTATTGTCACAGAATGCTGCGGAATTAACCCCGGGAATCAGGGGTACTAGCAACGGGCCTATGGTCTGTACTATATATACTGGTAGTATAGTTCTTACTATGTAGATAGGGGTTTTCCTTGTGCAATAACAATAGGTCAACAACACTGGAAACACCAGCAGTGCGAACTGTGACGAGTATAGACTGCTGTCACCGTATTATTGTTTTGAGCTTCTATTAAAAGCTCCCTACGTCGCTCATATCCCTGCATAGGAAATTATTGATCTTTGGGCGGAAACTTAGGCAGCACCGACTGACTAGAACGAGTTGGTACTATTCGCCTACAGCCCTCCTCAACACCAGGTCGGGTACCTAGGTACCTACCTACCTAGCACAACATTGAAGGCAGTAAGGTTATAATAACTAACAAGAGGTCTGTTACTTCAACAGACGTTCCCACATAAACCACCTCGGTGGCTCAATGGTAAAGTAGTCGACAGGATAAACTCCTTGTGCCAGAGGCAGGGCCATAGGCATTCAAGGGTTTTCCGGTCCGCGGATGTTGAGCCTGACTTAAGCCGCAGGATTCTTTTTTTACAACTCTTTATGCCTCCAGTTCAGTTTTGACTCTGGTTACTTTTTAATTATCTGTTTTGTTCTTTTTTTCTCTCTTCTTTTCTCTTCTTTCCCCCCCCTTTAAANNTCCAGTCCCCCCTTTCTCTGTTTCCCTCTCTAGCCCACCCTCCTCCCCTAATTAGCCTTATATCTTCGCATTTCTACTCTTGCATAAATTACATGCCGAGGACTTTCATGCATTTACTAATACAGCGGAGACACGTCACCGCTCAGCTAACAGCTTATCAAGCACGAGCTTCCACGTAACTCTCAGACGGTTCATTGGTTAAACCTATCAACAGGTTGTAATGTTGCCTTGATTTTAGACTAGACACGCTTGCCTATCGACGGATCAGACCACTTGATATACTAAAAAAGTCATATAATTGGGTGCTGAGCATCTATGTAGGGCTAGACTGGGCTTTGGTTAAGCACAAGACAGGGATGAGGTGGCAAGACGCCATAGACCGGGCGGATTTTACATTCACATACTGCGGAAGTTAGGAAGGAGCTCTAGATCAATATAAAGCTTAGTGCTCCTGCCCAGGCAAAGCTTTACACTTCTTAATTCGCCCTTGTTACTAACTGGCTTGTTTCCTGTCTTGCTCATATATAATTACACACTCAATACACAACCCAAGCTTTGTTTATCTATATACTAAAAGCCCTGACCTTGCTTTACCGTTCTATCATAACCAACGTCAATTTGAATATCGAGTGGAATTGTTTAAAAAGTCGAGATCGAGCTCGTTGACCCACGGTGGCTGCCACCTCCCTGAGCTTGTTGCACCAGTTGGTTGAGGTACACCTCCATAAGCGATGTCTTTCCCGCGACTGTTATGCCTATTGATGTCTTGAAGACATCACTCCCTTGAGCAACAAGTCTCTCCGTGGCGGTTTCGGGTGCCCTAGCGAGATATTCTTTCATCATTGCGCTCTGGGGTTTTCTAGGGCCGGTGTTAGCCATGGTGATACGACTTCCTCTCACTTGTTCAGCTGCACATACCCGCGAGCAGAGATTTGCTGCGTTTTGTTGGACATATCTGACGGCATTTTCTAGTAACCGGCTTTGTATAAACGCCCGTTTGATGAGTAGGGGGTGGATGGGTTTTCAGGGGTGTTTTGTTCTGGCGTTGCTGTTCTTCGTCTATCGAGGATCTGGTACCATCTTTTGGTGTCTACTACAACCAGAGAGACTAATCATGCTTACTACAAATTCATTATCTTCATCATCGTTTATATATATCGATTGAGTTGTGAACTCAGTACTCACGCGACGGGCCCGTCAGATCTCACTCATCTTTCCTCGCGCTTGCGTTCTGCCCAGAGAGCAGAACTTCAAGGGGCAAACAGATTCAACTCTTGGCCTCAATCTCAGCGTCACATAATTATCCGACCTGCCAACCTATCGATGGGGATAGCTTCACCGAAAGCGTGTTATAAGAACCGCACAGAAGCATTCCTGACTATTGTTGGTGAAAACGCAGCGCGCAAGTTCCAAATGCTCTGGCGCAATATCTACACAGCCACGGTATTGCCAGCGTGTCCGACTTGGGTAGAACTCCAACCTGCGCAAATCTGACAGCCTGCTTCAATGGCGTTATTCCGCTGCAAGCTTGATTGGCAGGGAATTTCGCCGTCCGTTCGTCACCCCGTACCAGGAGTCCCGTGCGCCCCTCCCATGTCAGCGCATTGTACTCGGTCTCTGTGGTCTCTGTATGCGTTTGTGTCCTCTGCGCGAGCGTATCTCCACCTTGAATTTGCGCCGTCGCGCAAAACTACAGTGAGGGGAAGTATAAAATCCCGGGACATTATCATGAGCACCAAACCTGTTATGCTCCTAGTTAACCTTATTTTCACCCAATTGATGTCTTTTGCAGCCTATCGATCTCAGATTATTGTTCTTGAGGAGTTTTTTGTATAAAATTATCCAATTCACAGACTTGGCTTCCTTTTGGCATCCTTGTCAGCTCATGCGCACCTCATCTTCCAGGCTGTATGCCCCCAAACTTCAACGATAACTTAACTAGATTCGTAGCGAATTAACCGTGATGACTCGAAGCCGATCCTAGAACTAGGCCGTGAACTAGACTAGGAGTTTTGTGAATCCAGTTGATGCATCCATCCCGCCTCAGAGATGCTTCAAAGACCACGCAATATACTGAGTAACCAAAATTCTTCTCAACTGCCACAAGCCACATCGAATTGGACCCCCTATCACTACCACGATACCCCTACATTGAATACGCAGCTCACTAGGCTTTGCCAATTCAACTACAACTCTGTAAGTGATTCTTGGAGGGCTCTTCTTGTTTTGATCGTATGAAGAATCCGGAACTCCTCCCTTAGGGCTAGAAGCAATGTTTTACAAGCTTGGCATTCTTAATAGCAATATCTGACATAGAGTGTTGCAGTGGAACAAGACAAAGGCCCAGCTTGCGGTTAAGTGGGAGAAGACGAGTTAAGTGCAATATGGCGCCGTTTCTCTCTCCGTTGTGTCTCTTTTTGACTTAGCTAGACAAGGAAACGAAGTACTGACTACAACGTTGCAGTTGCCCTACGTCGAAACCATAACCACAAGCGAAGCATGGTCAGGCGATTGGCCTCTGGGAAGAACGACGTTTCCGCTCACGTTAGCTCGAGAACGAAGGGCGCCTCGGCCGTGGTAAGGCTCCGAAGCCAAGAAGTTGAACCATAACGAGCTGACAAGTTTTCAGGTACCGCGAGACTCGGCGCATGGCGGAGGGCCTCGCCTGAGTGTTGACGTATGCAAGGAAAGTTCAAACCAAGCATACGTCGGGAGGGACCAGGGAAAGCCGTCCAATTACGCGCTTGCTAGAAATACCGACTCTATGGAGCGAAACAAGGCGGCGGCCGCTGCTCAACGATCCAGAAGTGGCCGAAAAGACCGGGGAGAAGATAGGAGACTCACGGCAGAAGAATACATTGCCCACAGAAGGGAAATCGCTGTTGAGCGGGTGATGGGCGGGTTTCAAAGGTGGCTTGACAAGAGACTCGCAATCATTTCTTACACTATCGAAGCTTCTGAAGCCTCGGATGATACTGGTACGGGTGCCCATACTACCGGCTCCCAGAGTCAAGAGGCGGGCGGGAAAAAGTCTGGGGGAGCGAGTGGCCGACCGAAGCGCCAGTTGAGCGATAATAATGACCCAGATGACTTGTCTGGAGGAGGAGATGATAACGAGCAAGATAGAGGGGGGAACAAACGTGCTAAGAAGGGTAAGTGCTTATTCAAGCCATCGGTTCTCCGGTTGGGAAGTACCAGGTATAAGAGTTGCCTGTACAATTGTGAAGGTTCTTTGAATTCGTTCCGAACGTAAGCTGACTTTTGCTTCACTGAAGACACTGATCCTGAAGATGTGAAGCTTGCTTGTCCTTTTCATAAGCACAATCCGAAAGCGCATAAGAAAGAGCTCTGTAGGAGGGGGGGATGGAAGTCGATCCATCGACTCAAGTAAGTTTCTTTGGGCGAAGGCATGTCCCTGGTGATAATGCTGATGAGGAGGAATTGATTAGGGAGCATCTGTATAGAGTGCACCTACTACCCAAACACAATTGTCCAAGATGCAATTCGTGTTTCGAGAATGACAAAGAACTCCAAGTACACCTGCGTGCCGATGAGCCTTGCAAGAAATCGAATGTGGCCCCTGAGGAAGGTATCGACCAGGACACGGAAAGAAAGCTTCGGGAGAGAAAGAGACACAACTCAGGCCAAACCGAGACGCAGCGGTGGAATGACATTTACTTGCTCCTATTCCCCGGTGTTGACCGAAACGCGATCCCAAGCCCATGTACGTCGACCCTAATAGCTAACTACCTAGAGAAAGGAGAACACTAATGCTCTGAAAGATCCTGACCATGATGAAACTGCGACGCGCTCTAAGAACTTCGAACGCTATAAACGAGTGGAGACGCGGATTAAGAAAGAACTCCCACGGCTCGTCAGGCAGCGCGTAGAAAGAAAGTTCGAAAAAGTCGAGGCTGATATGTTGCATGACATCAACGACATCATTCGCAATTGCCTTGCTGACTTCTTCAGAAACAACATGTCTCAGGATGAAGGGTCGTCGACGACTACTCCCCAGACGACATCGAGAGCGACTACGCCGGTCTTGTCGCCAGTAGAAGAACCCCAGGCCCTCTCGTTTGACCCGTTCGAGCCCCAGATTGGCGTCGAATACCTGCTGGATGACCCTAACATGGGTTTCGGTGGCGAGCTTGGCCTCTTCGATTATAATCCTGAGTTCATCGACAGTGGTGTGGATGGATATGGCGTAGATAAAGTGTCATCAGACTCGGGGTATGTCTCAACAAGCACCTTGACAGGTTTTCTATGAGGACGGTTTTTCATGTAAGGTAGTGTAAGGAATTGTGGGCTGGCTGCTTTGCTTTGCCATCACGTTTTTTTGGAAACTGTCTCTCATTTCGACGTCCCCTTTCTTATGTAAAGCGATGGCCATCTTGGGAATGGTCTCGCGACGACAGCCCTACAACTACAATGCTCGGTTCTAGATGTCCGTAGCTTATATTAGCAATTAAGCCTACTAGACCTAGTAGCTATGATTCGTAAGTGAGAACTGTTTGTGAAGTTGTACTGCAAGTCGTGAAAAAGTTACCAGACGATTGCTTCGGTCGTCAGCCGCCTCGTCAATGACGCAAACATTGATTGTTGGCGGACTTATTAGGTCATATCTACTATCGATGTCATATGTTCATTTTCCCAAGAAAAAACAGAAAAGAAAAGGATTCTAGCATACTTGACAGATCATTCATATGCCCATTCACTCAAATTTCAGCTAGGGAGCCCTCATGCGCAGGATTTCTTGTGACATAGCGCTGCACATTTTAAGTTTAAGATAGAGATATCTACCTATGATATGAGCTGCGATTGATTGAGTATAACTATGACGTATATATGATGTTGCATTGCCTAAGGGGTTCTCGAAAGACAATTCAAGGTTGCTTGCTGCCATGCGGTTGGTGCCGAGCAGATGCAACCGTACGAGTTTCAGTGGGTGGCATCAACGAGGAAGTATCATAAATGCTCTCAAGCACTTAGTATTGATGGATATTAAATAGACTCACAAGACCCTACATAGCCTACTACTTACTAAGTACCCGCGTAAAGAAGGAAGCGGCTATGTGTGGTTGGCAAACGAAGAGAACAAAGAAAAACTCTTATCATCTTACTATTGAGCTGAGAGATAATATTGGTTGAGGATCATGGCGATATCTGGTCTTTTGCATCGAATGGTAGCCCTTTGAGTCGAACGATGCATACAATCTAATCAAGACCGAGCTGCTACACGTCAAAATGAACTTGGTGAACCTGATACCTGACTCAGGCCCATACCTATCATGCTAAGGGGTAAGAGACGCGAGTCAGCTAACAAAGTGAGCAGGACTACTGTTACGATAGAGAGATAGTAATGGGAGGTGGAAGATAGGAGGTAAGTAATTAGAGAAGCCATATGATGAGTTATGTACTTGGTACACTATAGTGTATATTTCTTGCGAACCTGTGATGTTTGTTCAATGGTTTTTGAGGCGTCGAGGGTGCTGTATATGGCGATTATATGTGTAGATCCCTATGCACGCTGAATTGAAGATCGATCTTCCAGCAGTTACAGGTACTGTATCTGGTAAGTACCTACGAGGTAGTATAGCACCAAGTAAATAGTATATGCACTGTGTTCGATGTCGGCTTGATGAATTCAGCAACTTTGAGTTATTGTGGCGCTAAATGAGCTCTTCGTGGTTGTGCGGGAGGCAGGTATTAAACTAGAAAACTGCCTAATCTGGTAGTATACCCACTAATTTCAGGGGATGCTTGTACTATTCCCCTGCAGCAAGATGCGCTACTCTATGAGCACCAGTGCACTAGTACGCCTGTAGATTAGTCTACATAGATAAATCCCTATCGGCCAGACTTTCTGGCTTGTGTGTCAGTACCTGTGTAGTGTAAGTACAGTACCTTAGGTAAGTACATATAGGTGTTCTGTGGCCTGATACACCAGCATGCCCGTGCCATGCAACTTCCGGTGGCAAAAGCTGTCTGTCTGTACTGCTGCACTGACTGGTGTGTGTACTGGTGTGAGTTGGTGAGAGGCAGAGAAAGGAAACACCTTCCCATCTTTTCCTTATCATCTACATGTGCTTCACACGAGACCTCACGCTGGACGCCATGCACGCTGTTGTTCCTACTTCGGTACATACATGTCTGGTTGGCCTGGTACATGGTACATGACTTGGTGGGCTCTACTGCACATCTGCGGGTATCTATCTATCTATCTCTTTAAGCACTTGTAATACGGTACTTTCTTTGGTTTGAGCTGGCCGAGGTATTGCAACATTTATCTACAGTACCTACCTAGACGTGCACGCCACGTCTACGGTGTGCAATACCGATAGACGATAGACGATAGACGATATACCAGACAGACCTTAGGTATGTAGGTAAAATCACAACCAACGCCGCCTCTTCGTGATTCCTATTTACAGTTGCGCCCGTAAACCCTATTCGTGCCCGGCCTTGAGCCTTGGACTTCTGCGGCTAACCGACACCAACTCCAGCTTGATCCCTCCCCAGCTAACCTACGTTTACGTTTAGTCCGAGGTGTCTTTCTTTCTTTTGCCATCACACTTCGATCCGATACCCTCGATATCCTCCCGCCAGAAAAAANAAAAAAAAAAAAAAATTATTAATCTTCATCTTGGCATTTTTTTCCCACCACCAGTGACGTTACCCTAGCATCAACCACCCCCTCCCTCCCTACCGTCGAACTCTCGTTTGCGGCGAACGATAACTAGTGCACACCCGCCGATTGCGATACGAGGGGAGCACAGTACCAGCTGCAGAATATCATAAAAGGGGGACAGTGGGATTCAATGACACACAAGTGAGACTCAACATACGGATCGGATTTCATTGGAGGCTCAATCTTAAGGGTACAAGTCGTTGGCAACACTACCTCGGTCTCGACGTCTCGTCGCATCACGGCGCACAACGCACGGCGCACACAACATAGCGCATACACACGCACCAACGCATTCGCGTATACTGGTATACTTGCTTGCTGTTGAACCACCCAACAATCCCGCCGCTCGTTTATCCTACTCGCTCGCTTGCCTGCAGCGGGCCAGCGGCCGCCGAAGCACCGCTTGAACCCCCTTCTCCCGACCAACCTCCCGCCTCATGCGGTTGACCGACGCGCAGCCTCCGTGCGACCAACCGTCCCAATGCCCTGGCAACCCTTGCCTCGTATCGCCTTTGCTGTTGCAACATACCCTTTTGAGACCAAGGTCGAGAATGAGCTCCCCCTCGAGATTGGCGATGACCTCTATATCATCGAAGAGACACCCGACGGCGAGTGGCTGCGTGGCTACTTGCTAGCGCCACCTTCACTGCTTGCTGGCCTCACGTCTGTCAGGGGCCAAACACTCGAAGCCCGTGTCTTCTCAGGCATATTTCCTCGCAGCTGTGTCGAGATACGCGAAGTTCTAGGCGACGGCGACGGCGGTGAAACCCAAGGTAGTGAAGCATCCTTTCACGGAAGCGATCAGAATACTTCCCAGCGGTGTAGTGACTCGGGGAAGAGCGGAATCGTTTCGAACGATGGAAAGCGAGACCAGGACGTGGATGGGAGAAGGATACAGCCCCATCAGGAACAACCAGGATTGAGCCTCGAATTCTCGGAACATGCTGGAATATCGAGGATTACTAGCACAAGTTCGCCTTCGCAGAAGCCACCGGCACCGGTCCCTATGCTGAGGATGGGTGACGAGACGCCGACGTCCATTAATGAACCTCTAATCGACGAGATAGCTTCCTGCCTACGCGAGTGGCACTCGACTAATTTCCACGAGTTGCTCCTAACTAGGCAATACACCAAACTCGAGAAAGTGTCACAATTGATCCAGACCATTGACGTGGCGCGGCGCCAGTTACTCCACAGCCTCCTTACGGATCGCGAGGCGGTTGCTCTAAGAGAGAAAACCGTCTGGGATTTGGTGCGTGGAAATAAATTATGCGGCGGGGAAGTCATTGTGCGAGACCCTACCCAGCGCGGAAAGGTCCTAGTTGGTGATGACTCTGTTATAGATATTACTAAACTGCAATCTGTTATGAGTTTACTCGAAGAACCACCGCTTCCCCATGTCGAAGCTACGTCTCTGCATCATCTAATGGTGGACATCAAGAGCTTCGCCGGGTCTTCGAACGAACCTGTCACTCTGGATCTCCACCTAGTTGCTAAATCCGTCGGGGGCTCGTTAACTACGCTTACGGAGACGTATACGGTTGAGGTGCCTCCTGGTGGTATCATGGGCTACATGCCTAGGGATACACCAATGCGCACTTTATTCACTGACCTGACCTCGGCTGATATTGGAGACGGGCCCTCTGCGGATTCGGAATTGTTTCTTGTTGTCAAGGTCCGCGCACCACAGCAGATTACTGTGGGAAAGCCTGCCTCGAGATCTGGGACCTTCCCACAGTCCAATACCTCATTCTCAAAGGATAAGCCACCCTCTTCCGCCGGCCCAAAGGCTTCTAGGAGAAGTTTGATGTGGGGGTCAACAAGATCAGCATTCTCTCGCGGAGGAACAAAACTTGATGCCCTGTCCGAGCACCCCGATGAACGACTTCATACCAGCGGACACCTTCCGACACGAGATGGTGTGGCCCCTCCCAGCACCGCAGATTCTGCCCCCGGACGCACCTCAACAGAGGGCCCACAGCAACTACAGATTGCTGCCAGTCGGCTAGTTGGTGTTGGCGTGCTTAATCTCAGATCTTCGGTGAAAGAGGAAGGGGAGTCGGAACAGGTCATCACAATCTGGTCACCGGGCCCTATGGTAGGCTCTGAAATACTTGACACGACCAAAGGCTGGGATAACCTAGTTCGTGATGTGTTAGACAGCGAGTCTGGCCACTACGAGAAGTCAAGAAGGGCGGAAAGGCTACTAGTTCACTTAAAACCGTTTAACCATTCCGACGCGGATGTACTTATCAGATCAACTCCGACACTCCTATCTGCTATTAACAAGACCAGCAAAATGGGGTTCTCCGGTGCACCGACAAAACCGCGATCTGATATCTATATCACCATCAATGAGGCTCTTTTGGCTCGACAAAATCTCATTTCACGGTATGGGGGAAGTGCCACGCCCCTCTCCAGCAACGTGCTTGGAAACAATCTAGTCGTCTCAGCGAATGTGCGCCGACAGTCCGGGGAGCGAATTGAATCTTGTATATTTGCATCCTCGAACTCGCTTCCCTGTTCAACTTGGACGTCCTTCGCTGTTCAACGAGGTGAGCGGTGGAGCCAAACTTTACGACTATCTCTCTCGCCCTCCGATGTTACGACTTCTCATGTCGTCCTCACAGTATCGGAGCTACCGAATACTCCCTTTGCAATGGCTTATTTGCCGCTTTGGGACCACCAAGCATTCATGAGTGACGGCTCACATTCCTTGTTGCTGTACCGAATTGACGAGTACACGCGAGATGCGCGACCAGACTCTACAGGCAAAGGGGGGTATTTATCTCTTCCCTGGGGTGCACGTATCGACTCATCTGAAGTAACAGGGCCGCTTGCGGTTCTCCGTGTAGAATCATATCTGTGCAGCACAAAATTTTCGCAAGATCGCACAGTTCTCGGTCTTCTGAAATGGAGGGACGGCCCGAAAAGTGAGGTTTCTACTCTACTGCGTCAACTCATGTTCGTGCCAGAAATTGAAGTTGTCAAGCTTCTGAGCGATGTGCTCGACTCTCTCTTCAGTATTCTTGTTGAACACCAAGGAAACGATGAGTTCGAGGATTTGGTTTTCACCGCGCTGGTCAGAGTACTTGGCATAGTTCACGATCGGCGATTTAATGTCAGCCCCTTGGTCGATCAGTACGCAGAAAGTAGATTCAACTACCCTTTTGCAACACCATGTCTAGTTCGGTCGTTCACAAGATTACTTACCAAGCCTACTGAGCCCGAGACAGCTCGGAAACTTCGTGCGACTTTGAAAGTTGTCCGGCACATCATCAAGTTCATCACCCATGCGCGAGGACAGCAAAAAGTCAAGGAGGCCGGGATTGGAATTACTGGATCAACTCCCGGCTTTACTAGGCATTTACAGAGCATTTTCAAGGCCCTCGATTCAATGATGCGTAGTACCGCACCCGTGCTTGTCGGGAGCCAGACTCTAGCTGTCCAGCATTTTCACACTTGGTTGCCTGAGCTCACAGGCCTACTGACTACTGAGGAAATTCTCCACATTGCCATAGATTTTATGGACTCATGTGCCTTGGTGAAAGGAAAGCTGGTGCTTTATAAGCTCATACTCATCATTAACTACTCGAAGCTGGATCTTTTCGCTCAGCCGGAGCAGCGATCAGCTCTAAGTGCCAACACGGTCAGATGGATTGCGCCTCACTGGGGTCATACTAATGAGGTCACGGAACAGTGGAGAGACCAAGTCCGACTATGCTGCTCAGTATTGGCCAGTCAAATTCACTATCTAAACTCTGAGATTCCTGATTATATACCGAAGATAGTAGACTCATTCCTGGCCATTCAAGCCATGGGCCGGAAACCAAAGGACCGACTTTCACTTCTCTTCCCAACCTCATACCCGTTCCCTAGCAAACCGCTACCAGGCGAACCGGTTTATTTTGATGAGCCCTTGATCGAACTTTCTGCCTTGTTATCTGCATCATCGAACTCACCTAACGGGATGCAGCTCGAGCTATCCGTAGACGATATCACAACCGTTCTAAAAAATACTCTTCAAGTCCACTTGAGCATTCTACAGGGTGAAGCCTTCCCTTTGAATTGGCTTAGCGTCTACACATATCATCACAAATCTACCATGAGGACCTTGCGGTATCTTGCTACCATCCTCTTCGACTCAGCATTGCCCGATCCCGATGACGCTGAAGATTTCGATACAGAACTTTGGCGTTTATTCTTCATGACCTTACTCAAGCTCGTGGGAAGTGAATGTTTGGCACTCGAGACATTCCCAGAGCAGAAACGAAGGGCTGTTTGGAAGATCGCCGGCGATGTACGTGAGCATGGTGCTGAACTTCTCAGGCAAACATGGGAAGCTGTTGGCTGGGAAACTAGTACTGATGAGCGGATGCGCTACGGACTCTCAAAAATGGGTGGCTACCAAGTCCAATATGTACCGACTCTCGTGGGCCCGATCGTTCAACTTTGCCTAAGCGTCCATGAGGGCCTTCGGAAAGTAGCGGTTGAGGTCCTACAGACCATGATCGTCAGTGAATGGACTCTAAGTGAAGACCTATCTGTCATCCAAACTGAGATGATCGACTGCTTGGACCTCTTTTTCAAAGATCAGGCAATGACGGAGAGTATCATGCAGAAGCTCTTTATTCGCGAGCTTCTCGAGCGTTTCAACTCCCTGTCTCATATTGAGGGCGATCCCCTCTATGCTGCTCTCAGGGAGTTGATTGAAACCCTGGATGTTTTCCTGGACTTGTTGGTAGCTGTTCACAGTGGCGACATTAATGGAGAAGCCTCTAACTTAACGAACCGCCTTGAATTAATGGAGTTCCTCCGAGACATGCATAAAGAAGATATATTTATTCGATATGTTCATCAGCTTGCCACATTACAACGTGGTATAGGGAACCATACCGAGGCCGGCTTGGCACTACGACTTCATGCAGACTTGTATGATTGGGATCCTACTTCCATAACGCCTGCATTATCTGAGCCACATTTCCCGGAGCAGTCGCAGTTTGAGCGGAAAGAGCGCATTTTCTTTGAAATGATCACGCACTTTGAGGATGGAGAAGCTTGGAGCAGTGCTCTCGCCACCTATAGTGAACTTCGTACACAGTATGAGAGTAATGTCTTCGATTTTGCAAAGCTGGCAAGAACAGAGAGAGCCATTGCCACTATCTACGAAACATTGGCCAAAGGTGACAAGCTTATACCAAAGTATTTCAAGGTTGTGTTCAAAGGGCTTGGCTTCCCTATCAACTTGAGAGACAAGGCATATGTGTACCAGGGCTCGTACGGGGAACGGACAACTGCATTCACAGATCGCATACAGGAACAATACCAGTCGGCACAAATTCTCACTAATGGGGACGTGGATAGCGAGGTTGAAGGACAATTTCTAATCGTCTCAGCAGTTTCCCCACATCGTGATCTTCAACACCAAGTCTTCCAGCGTGCTCGGGTTGCACATCCAATCCGCGACTTCTTACTCTCGAGTAACCCCCAGAAATTCTCAGTATCCTCCAAGCGCAATACAACGGGCCCAGTCACAGAACATTCCGCCGAGAAAATTGTGTACACTACCAGCGAGGCATTTCCCTCGATCTTGCGACGCAGTGAGATCGTAGAAATCGAGCAGATTAAGTTGAATGCTAAAGAGACGGGATTGGAACGAATTGTGCGAAAAACCCAAGAAATGACAGCAGTCGAGCGACAACTAGCAGAGAACGAAGACAATCACGATCTCATACAGTTGATGATTGGCGCAATTAGTATATCGGTTCTTCCCGACTCAGAAACCAGTGTTGCTTGTTACCGAAAGTTATTGCCTGTTGTCGACCTGGACAATATAGATGAGGTGGAGCCTGAGCTGAGCAAGCAAGAGAACGCTATCAAGATTGCACTGGTTGATCACGCAATCATGATCAAGCGTTCCCTTACTAGCTTTTCAGGGAGTTCGAATCAGATTCTGGCGAATGGTTACCAGGATCTGTATCCACGTAAGTAGAAATAGCAGCATACTTGGACATCCATCCTCTAACTTGTATCACAGACTTCTTATCAACTTTTGCACCAGAAGTCGCCATCTTTGCACCAACCGCGGCACAGAGGCACACCAGCTCCGGGTCTTTCCCGACCTGGCAGCGGTCGCCACACGCAAGAGAGAGCGGGCAGATGCGAGGAAACATACGTACCTCCCTCACGAATGGAACTGCCATTGTGGAAGAAGCGTCTACCGTGCAGCCAATAACCCTACGGCAGCGTGGCGCTCGACTCAGCTTCCTTAGTGGCAAGACCAAGGGTCCCCGACAGGCAAACGGGGAAACCTCAAGCTTTACCCAAATGACTGGAGAAACTAGTGAATCCAACAGCCAATACAGCAAGAGCAAAGATAACCTGAGTCGAATATTGCGATCGCAGTCAATTGATACCATCAATTCAGGTTCCAACCACCATCCCAAGAATAGTAGTGTCGATGTCACAGGGTCAGCGTCTATCCAGGACCGTTCACACAAAAGCAGAGACTTAGTCGATATTGTTGAGGGAGACTTCAGCCGATCTATTGAAAGCGGCGTTTTGAGAATGGGATCTGTCCGAAAGCGATTAAGCATATTGAAACTGGGAAAAAAGCCGAGCAGATCGAACGGAATCGTGGGAGGCGTGCATGAAGAACGATAACCATACCAAGGTGATGATTCAGGGCTCAGTTGTAGTGGATCCTCGACAATTACATGCCATGGCCGATTGATCAAACCCTGAAGCCTCTAGGATACCAAGAAATTTTGACTTGAGCCCCCTACAGTTTGGCTCCCTGGATAATTCGCCAGGGAGGAGAGGAGCGAAGGAGTTGCATGGGCTTGTGCGGCATCGGCGAAGGCAGCGGGATGCCGTTTGTTTTCCAGATGATTTGGTTCGAGGAAAGTGCGCAGCCCGCCACATAGGTCTCTGACCGGGGCCATGCTTTCGTCTGAATTTACATCAAAGGCATACCCAAGTGGTTCAGCCACGGAGTTCTTGTGTAAACTGTTATGTGTCAATCTGCACATGGGTGGATTGCCCAAGGCACATCTCGTACATACGTCTAGATAATGTATAAATCTTCGAGTAAGAACACTCATCCGATGTGATGGTGCAAAACTATTAGTGACGATTGTGCCTGTCGGAGTTAAGATCTCTCGGCAGCGAAGATCTACTATGCCCGGTTCTACAGCAAGATTATCAAAAGCGAAACCGGGTAAATGATGATGTCCTGGCTACTTATTTATTTGTATTACCGGGGTTGTGCTGACAATCAGGCCAGTGTCCCGTAAATTAGCCAGTTGGCGTAAGGAGGTATGTTGATGCATGCAACGACCACGTTGTCGAGTCCTAGGCCAGGTATCGTATCCTTCGGTATTCCCGTGAGACAGGGAAGAAAACTATAAGTTATTAATAAGCGGAACGGGAATAGCTGGTTAGGTGTTGAAGCTGTCTCACATCTACTCTTCAATTGCTAAAAAGGCAAAATATATTCAATTAACCTATATATAGCATTACCCAGGTATGTTGAATTAAGGTCCGAATACGTCGTCATCCCCGTCCTCTCATACGGAGGCTTTGAGTCACATCGCGACAATAAATCTACGATGATGTGATTTAGTGGTTCGCGGGCGAAATCAAATTCCCCCCTCGGAAATTCACCGCTTGCATGAGAAGCACATTGCGCATAACACGTTCTCTACACGGGTTGGGGTCGGCTCTGGTCTTTATCTATCGGATGCAGGCAAGCATGGAAGTACCCAGTAGAATACGAAATGTTGGAGATTCAGGATTGGCTCGACTCTGCACATCAAGGTGGAGGACGAGAATTGACGAGAATGCTTCTACTCTATCTATACTCTTGACAAAAAATAATATTTAAAATTATTTTAATTAATTATAAAAATATAATTTTAAAAAAACAAAGTTGTTACGTTATTAAATTATATAACTAAAAACCTACTTATACTATAATATAGCTAAAATTCTACAACTACCTACAAAAAAAAAATCCTTCCTTTTATATATTATACCTAGGTTCTGTTTTAGCCTTATAAATTGTATATATAGTTATAATTCAGCACTATATACAAATAGACTCGTTTCTATACTATACTTGCTGGCCCTGACAACTACTATGTAGTTTGATCCTCCTGTGTACTTGCAGTCTAACCATTCCTTTCGATTGGCATAGGCGTCAGCATAACAACAAGCCAGAGGACTAGTTGGCAAAGAAGTGCGTGTTGAAGGAGATAAAACTGGCTCAAGGATAGAGTCAACTTTACCTGGTTCCTTTCCTCGGGGGCTCAAAGCCCAGGGATGCCCCGATCGCTGATTTCCCGTTGACGCTCTGGGTATTCGTTCATATGATGATTTGGCCGAGGTATGCGCAGCTTTTATATTCCCTAAGTATTTCGTTCAGCTTGAAGAGTTAGACGAATAAAACACAAGCATACGCGTAGGTTTTGATAGAGGAATAAATTTCCTATAACAATTCTGACCTTTAAGGGATTCGAACCCTTACTATTCAAGAATAGCTACCAAAGAGGCCGTCAGGCATTTGCCAGAAAGAAAGGGAAAAAAAAGGCAGAGATAGAAAAAGAGAAGAAAAAATTGGTTCAGGCATTAGCTAAAGAATGAATAGGAAAAAAAAATCAGGCCACCCCAGTGAAGAACGGAGAGTGTTTAGAGCCAGTATAGCTTTTTTTCTTCCGCTTCTTCTTCCTCTTTCTCTTTCACTTCTTTCATAGTTTCGTCACAATTGGCCTCGATGTTATTATCGGCTGTGGGGCTTGGGCAAGGACGGCAGCTAGGTCATTCTCAGCAGCTTTTCGATGGAAGTCAATAAACTCCCTAAGTAGCGTAGCCACGGTTTCAGCGAAGGTGGCAGCTCTTTCACTCAAGGGAGCAAGTTCGCTGGCGAAGGGGAGCGCCCATTGGGCCACAGAAAGTTGCTATTCGGCGACGGTGCCAGCGATTTCAATTACGTCAGTCGCCCGTGCGACAAGAGCGTTGTGCTTTTCGTCATATACCAGCTGTGGTTGGTGGGTGGGAGCTGATGGTTGCTTGGTAAGTCCTGGCAGGGTCTAGGTAGATGTTTGCATATCCTTAGCGGCCTTCGCTCGTGCTCAACTGGGGACAGGGCGCGATACGATAGTGGTTATGCGCGCGAAGAAGTCCTAAATCGATTAGTCAAGTTCACTATTGAGAATATATTTTAACTTGACATACGATTGGCTTTGATACCCATGCGGTAACAACCTTGTGACAGGGTTTGAGCTCCAAATTATTCGGGAGCTTGTTCTTAAGAAAGTGTTTGGTCTATAGCGTTTTACCAAGAAGATGGCATCAGCCACGACCAGCTTTTCTCCTGTAGTCAGGCCAATAGACAACTACGTGGCCAGGCAAGTCTGATAGTTTTTCAATAGCCCTTTCAACATCTGTCGACAACATACCGTCAGGTATATTACGCAATGAAACTAGGTTGCTTTCGCCTGATTTTGCAAATATTGGGAAAGGATGGCAGAATCCGGCGTAAAAGCCATGATGATAGTGGTAAAAGGTACAATAATTAGATGTTTTGATCAAGTATGAGACTGATAACTGATGAGATAGTTTTAAAGCGTGCAGAAAGATTAGAAGTTGGGCGTAGAATGTTTGTTCCCAACTTTAGATTAATATCCCTTGCTTAATTAAGTAGTGAGTACCTAGGTACATTAGTTAAAGACTCCCTGGAAGTTAGTCCCCTGTGGTGACTTTCTATCCCTCCATTATACGGACAACCATCTGCCAAGTTGTACTTACAACTATTAACACGTCAATTTGCCGATTAGCACACAACCAAAGCCAGAACCAAAACAAAACCATCACTACCACTATCACTATCACCATCATATGGGCCACGTATGCTTGAATCTCTGTTGGTTCTATACTTTAGAACTTCGACTAGTACTTACATAGTTCGGTAGAAGAGAGACGAGCAAGTATGCGTTGCTGCAATGGCGTTGTGTCGTTCGTCCTCAAAATACTTGGCAGCGCGCTAGGGATTGGGGATCATGTTGAGGCTATCATAGTATACAATAGAGGGAAGTTATTTAATATGGCCGACCGAGCCGTGGCATTACCACACGTGGTGGATCATCACAGACGGCTTGGTATCTGCGAATTATCCCTTTGGTGCTCATTTTAGCTATATTATCAGTGTTCAATGAAGCAGTTTCGGTCACTTTATATTGCTCTCTTGTGCTGTAGTTTGTTGCTGATCCTCAGATCCATGCCTTTAATACCCGTCATGCAGCTAGCTTCCTTTACTAGTTCGTTCTTGTTCATCTACAAGTGATCCTAGAAGCAGCTAGAGCCGATCCCCCGCAAAACCCTAAGGACCGTAGTCTAGATATGCTGGAGAGTGGCAGATGAAATAGCCAGGAACCCCTGCTCCTGCACCCGACTAGTCATAAAAATTACAGCCAATAGGAAATCAGGATTTATTAAAAGCTGGCTTAAATGGCCGTTGGTCGGCTAGATCTTGTTGCAGGTCATGTTATCAAGTCAAGCCCCCTCTCTCATGAGATCCCAATGTAACCCACTATTTCCTCGTGACTCTTTATTTATGACTAATGCTCTACTACGAGGTCGTGGCATGGTATCTATCGTATTTAAAACAGCGATGGCCGAGGGGGCGACGCATTCGAATCGATACTACGGTATTGGATCCGAGATAATGGCTAACCCTTCCGATTCTCTGTCCTACATGCTGTAAACTACTATTTAACCTACTATTTTTCGTGACTCTCTATCTATAACTAATGTCTTATCTTATTAAAACAATATAAGGGCCGTAATACGATGTTTATCGTATTCAAAACAGCGATGGCCGAGGAGGTGAGGTGTCCGAATGGGCGCTACGGGATTGGATCCGAGATAACGGCCAACCCTTCCGATTCCGGTATCTCTGGCACGGAGGTAGTACCGAGTGCACGGTATTTATAAATAGAGACGTCCTGAGCGAAGGCTTTGCCAGAACTAGCGATGTCTATCAATAAGATATTCCAGGCAAAGTGTGCCATCTTCTACTCGGTGTTGTTGACCAGACATCACTCGTATACATTGTCTATATTGCTTCCTCTTGATCGACTATGTCTTCGATGATGCATTACCTCGGGTTCGGAGCCGGTGCTCCCAAAATGGACACACCGGCTTCCAATGAACAAACTCGTGTACGCGCTCTACCGGCACCATGGTATACTTCAGAGGAGATGTACAACCTCGAGAGACGTGCTATCTTCTCCCGCCGATGGCTTTTCATGACCCACAGCTCGCGATTCCAAGATGCGGGCGACTGGCTTCGGTATAATGTCGCGGGCTATGATTTAATTATCATTCGTGATCGCCAAGGCAATATCAACGCCTTCCACAATGTCTGCCGACATCGCGCTTATCCCGTCATCGAGAAAGAGAAACAAGGGACCGCCGCGATCTTGGCGTGCAGGTATGAGTCTGCGGCGCGACCTCACAGAGTCACCTCGCTAATGCCTACCTTACAGATACCATGGCTGGTCCTATGGATTCAACGGGAAGTTGGCTAAGGCGACCGGCTTCAAAGACATGAGTGACTTAGAAAAGCAAGAGAACTCCCTGTTCCGTATCCACACTAAGATTGACAAGAATGGCTTTATCTGGATCAACATGGATTCAAAAGATGAGCCGGAAGTCCCTTGGGAGGAACACTTCAGAGACGTCGATGTGCAGAAGAGATATGAGCCTTTGAACTTTGAGAACTACGTGCTTGATCACGTCTACGAACTGGAAGGCGACTATAACTGGAAAATCCTGGCGGACAACTTTAACGAGTGCTACCACTGCCCGACGACACACAAAGACGTTCCCACATTCCTGAATCTCGATAGCTTCGACAGCGATTTAAAGGACAACCACATCCAACATCACTGCCAATATACACCCGAGCAGCTTGAAAAAGGCTACAACGTTTCTAGTACCTATTATTTCCCTAACTCATCTATGTCTGTCTCGTAGGTAGATTCGCCCTACATCAACTCGTTGATGGGAGGCTTGGTCCCAATCTATGCTCTAATACTAACGGCGAATCTCGTCACAGGCCACACTGGCTGATGGTTCAGAAATTCCTCCCTGACGGGCCCAAAAAGTCATCCATGCACTACGAGGTCTACCGAAACAAGAACTCTTCCGATGAAGACTTCAATGCCATCGCCGACATGTATAAAAGAGTAATGTCCGAAGATAAGGTCCTGTGTGACAGAGCGCAACAAAACCTCAACACGGGTGTATTCATTAACGGTATGCTACACGGAAAGTTCGAAAAAGCACCTATCTTCTTCCAGAATTTAGTCCGTGAGGTCATCACTGAGCACTACAAGCGTGAGAAGGCAGAGGGTACTGAAGTATGGCCGGCAAGACAGAACTTGCCTGCTAACGCGCAGGTAAGCCAGGAGGACATGGAGATCTGTAATGGGCTCGGATGCGGTCCGGGTAAAGAAGGTTTGGCTTGGTGATTCTTGAGAACGGATGTGGGTTAAGAATGAATGTAACATATGTAGCGCTGCATAACTTGAGAAAGATTGCTCTGAGATTGGGATATACGAGTAGCATAACCTTGAAATAATACCAGCCATTCATTCCTTGCCTAAGTTTCCTGACTTACAAGAGATTACTCGATATTCGCAAGCAACAGTTGCCCGAAGCTCTATCGCGGAGGTCCATCTTGTTCAAACCCAAGCCGAATGTGATGACAGAATAGATTGAAAAGGGGTTCACTGTCTCTCTATACTTGGTAAAGTACTGGGCAAATCATGCCGTCGTGGGCGAACGCCACAGCCTCTGGGTCGCAGTTGAGATTATGGGGGGATGCCATTTTCGATACAGAGATACGATACGATGAAGCACGCTGTAGCATCACGTGACCCGCCTCCTACGAGTAGAGCCTACCCTACCTACTAATCTTATTGCTTCTGATGCAGACCCCTCCGGTTACTGGTAGCTTCATCTTCATCTTGCTTTTCTTTCGTCTGCCTAGTTTCAGATTGGTCTCTTCGCATTAGCTAGAATTTTACTGATAGTAAAAAGACTTGATTCTGATCACTAGATCTTTGCGTTTGCGTATTGCAGGTGTCACTCACTCACTATACATGCTTTTAAGCCAGCGCCGGACTATTTTGACTCCCGTACCGATGAGACTGAGCACCTGGATGTAAGCTGTGAGGGTTTTACAAACCCCCGGATATTATTAGTCCACCTATAAGCCATGGCAAAACACTACACAGGCTTTACATGTGAAGGTATCTATGTACGTGGACAACATCTGTATAGACATCATCTTTAATGACGTCATCTTCGTAGACAATGTCTACAGTACGTCTACTAAGACATTATCCTTGTAGATAGTCTAGTTTGAGGAATAGACAACTTCTACATATTGACCCCTAACATCCTAACCTAGTAGCTAACGACCCACGGTCGCGGCCGTTCGGGCTACTTAATTCTCCAGCCCAGTTGATCCGCCACCCCGGCAGGTTAACATCACCAAGACAGTATCTGCCTCCGTCCCGGAGCTAAGATGCCGTCTTTTCTGATCTAGTCCTCAACGCCAGATCCCTCACTCCCACAATTCCCACGATCTTAGACTAGGAGGCACCTTCACACTATATTAGAATAACCATATAATATCTTGTTTATCTCATTAATTTAGGCTTATATTCCCTTTATACGGCTCGTTAATGTTAATTTAATCAAAGGTCAGGTTGTAAGTGTGTAGCCGATGTAGTGTTTATTTTGGCCCAAGAGAAGCGTCATTGGCGACTCGATACCCAGAAAAAAGATAATTATTTAATAATGACAGATGCATCTAGGAACTTCCAGAAGGCAGATAGAACCCCCATCTCTACCTCTAGCCTGACGGTGAAGTGTTCTACAAGGCACTTTGACGCTCGGGACCGTTTCCTTGAACAAATCCATTCAAGCCACTATTAACATGCACGTATCTTGGTTGGGTAGCATTCCTCGGAATGCAGACAGGGGATCAACAGCCATGCCAAGTCTCTAATCAATTACACCGGAGACACACGTGTCTTTGCAGAAATGGTACTGTAGCATGCATTAGTTCTGAGACGGACACTATCGATGCCGTGAGACGCCACCCCGATGTAGCATTCGAGGTTACTATATATCTGAATGATAATCAAGAATAGCAACATCACCGACTTTATTCAGAAATGACATTAACACAGCATCCGGATATGGAGGTTAGGTATTACTGAAATAATCACGTGCAAGATTAGGTGCTATTCAAATGGCTCAATACATCAGTATGAACTGACCGATTACCCGACTATGGGCGCAATTTCAATACAACAGGCTCGGCTCTGGGGTTTCGGTAAACCGGATTGTAATTCTTGGTTGAAAGCGGTTCTCCTTTGAGGTTGTCCGACGACTGTCACTGTATACCTTGCCCAGGTAGTCTTCTATAATCAGATTGGTTCAACGCGCAATCAATGTAAACTTCAGGGTAGCCTTATATTTACTATCTATATAGGTGCCTATCGTTATGCATTCATTGTTGCGTCTCGCTGTCACTCATAGGTTTGACTATTAGCCGCGCTTAACGATCAAATCCACTATCAAGAAGTTAGTTACTCCGTATGTATTGTCGAACCCTTGAAGGATCAATACTATTCATGCCGTATCCTCATAAGCAAATGCGTAGCGTTCATTTTACACATCGGCTCACTCCTTCGGCATCTTCGGGTTTCCCCCAAGCCACTCTTGCCCCTGCATTCAGTGTGTCTCCTTGAACCGTCTCTCTGCTTTTTCAAGTGAATCAAACAAGACATGGTCATAGCCAGGCTACACGCGGTCGAGAGAGTAGCGAGATCTTTGTTTCCAAGCAGATGAACCTTGACTTGCAATATTCTTATTGCTCTTCTCTCTAAGCAGTATCGTTATATTTTCCCTTGTCACGAGGATATCGGGATGCTTTGGGCTAGAGTCTGGTAACTACTGTCTTAAGAGGACAGCTCTAAAAGCCACCTCCGCCTCATTTAGATGGCCTTGGGTGAAGTACATGCAAGCCAAATTTGCAAAAATCCCCAGCTCCTCTGGGCTTCTGGCACTGAGCTTCTTACCCATTACCAGAATCCCCATATGACTCCACGTACGATATGTCCTGAAACTGCGCTTCGGCGCTGTCTGTGCTACCATCTCGTTTTATGAAGTTTCCCCCCGTCGAAATGAGGGTCAGATGACGATGCCAGGGTAGTCGACGGCTTTGGAAAATCTCGCCCTTCAAGGCGCCCCTTCGCATTATCGGTCATTCTCAATACGTGTCTGCGCACTGAGGCGCGTACTTATTTTCAAATTGGTTCAAGGGAAATTATTTAGGAGCAAGGCCTCACTACGCCCCTGCTCTGGGAGCATGCCAGGTGATTCCGTTTCAAGAAACTTTTACTTGCGTAATTTAACTGTCTGTATAGGTATATATCGGAACTGAAACTTACGAGCTTAAAATCTAAAGTATCAGCAACGTTCATGATGTTGCATGCCTTCTATTCAGTGAAAAATAAGATAATTGGTTTAATGTATCACGGCGATACAGCACCGAAACAGGGTCCCGTGAAGACGACGGGACGATACCCACACTCGATTCTTCGCTCGCGAAAGGCATAATTACAATTGCCTTTCGGCAGCCGCCCTTAGAGTTTGCCCACGGCGTTATTACTGAACTGAACAACTTTTATACCTAAAGCCTATAATAGTCGGGTCGCTTGGCGAATTGACATTGTTTTCCTTGATGACCAAGGGTAAGTACTTGGGAGTAGCACCAATCCTGCGGATGACCACAACACTGTTATCGCATATTGACATTCCACTACGCAACGCCGGTGTCATCTTCCCTAGGTTGATCAAGGACTTTCAAGCCGATTTCTTCCAGTTCGATTTACTCTGTCTGATGAGTTTCCCCTCTGACCCGGTCCTGAACCTCGGAGGTTGTTCCACATAACTTAGATGTCTTCGGCTCAATTGAACTCGTTGTCTATGTACCTGAACTAGTGTTCTGGGGGGTTGGTAGTAGCTAATTGTGTAATTAAGGTGGCGATAGGTAAAGAGACTTGAGAAATATAACATGATACTAGCTCGGGTTTCGAGTAGTTCGAAGTGCAACTACAGCATCGAGCCATTCTATGATTCGATATTCTTTCACCTATGACGATATGAGACTGTGGTGGCCTTGACACGAGGTGCACGCACCGAGGCTCTGGGTTGGTTACTTCAGGATTGTGCCTAGTAACAATGCCTGATATACCAAGAGGGTAGAAGGTTTTGTTTGTTTGCTGTCGGTAAGTAACATTTTCCGTGACGTCTGTAGCTCTTTCATAGTCTTACTTCACCGAATCAATTGCCTGCTGTACCCACGACTTTGTATTCATGCCAGGCAGACTTGACAGTACTCGGGGTGAAAGTCTCCAGTGTAGCACGGCAGCGGTATTTAAAATGAACTGAGAGACGACCAAAACTGATGTGAAGACAGTACATAGAACGTGATAGTCTAATTATGGATCCAGAGAACCGTCATGGCACGCGATTCGTTTTTTACGACACGTGTAGTACTGCCCCGGAAGATACGAATCAAATGGCTAGGGAAGTTGTAAAGGAAATTACTTCCGGTGCGACCGGCACACAACCACGTCCGTGGTCACGAAGTCATGTTGTGGATGCAATTCGGATCCCCAAGCGCTTACGACGTTGCTTGGACTCATGATCGTTTGACAGGCGGCCCGAGAGCTGCTCCTCTACGTAACATGACAGGCTAGGGTGACATGCGGAATCACACCCTCATATTCAGCTTTAGGAAACATGGGAAAGCGTAGGACGGGGTTCGTACGATTTCTAGGCATGTAATCCTATCGCGTTGGATCCTGATCTGAGGACAGGGACATTCTCCTTGAAAGCAATATTCCTCATAACTCCATCTATTAGCTATATTTCTATCCATTGCGTACGAGCGCAAGATGAAGACTAGTTCTAGCCTCTTAAGGAGTGCGATTATAGCGCGAAGTCTTACTGTCGAGAAGTAGACACTGTCTCAAAAAAAAACCCCCCCGGATCTAAAGGATGTAATTTTCACCTGAAAGGAGAGTGACACCTGTCTCTTCCGAGGATAGAATATGTGTATGTGCGCTAAAGCAGGTTCCCATCGGGAGGATGCTTCGGGACACACGCCTCGACGAGCTAGAGATGATCCCAGATCAGCGATCTCTGGGTATATCCCACAAAGTAAACTGATACAATGACGTCGTGTCACTCGTCCATGGATCCATTACATGGCGCGGCCTCCATCCTGTTTCGATATCAACATCGGGACGTTGACCCTGTATAAGAGGCTTCATTGTGAGCTAGTATCTGGTTAACGATAACTCCTACCTCGAAGATATGCGACCTAACGCCTTTACAACCCTCATATTTGGCACAATCCAAGGCGCACACACCTTGGCGATAGCTCCACGGCCTACCTTATCCCGCCGCTTAGACTCTAGTGCTTGCGAGTTCTACGGCTACGTGGATGACAAAGAGGTTTACAATGAGTACACAGTCGAGATGGCGGGTTGGGGGAATGACGGGTCCTCAAGCAGTTGCGCGATCGGAGTGTCCTACTACATCCAGACACAATGCAAGACGAAACTCGAAAATTTCGCTTGTAGACAAGTCTACGAGAACCTACACGATACCGAGATCAGCTTTCGAATGAACAAGGCAGCCATTTCCCAGCCAGGTTGCGTTACCCAAGCGCTAAGACTAGCGAGCTCAGCGAACAACGACGAACAGAATATCGAATGTGTTTGCCTTGCTGAGTGTTGGCCGTCGGAGACCATGCTCTCGGGCTAGTGATAATGGAAAGGAGAGCGACGCACCAGACCGTTTGTAGTTGGACGGATGAGGATGGATTTAATATTCGAACGAAAAGTTTAACATGGCTAAAGAACGCCCTTTGAGTAGAATCTCATTTGGCCCCTGTCTACTCTTGTGGTCGTTACAACATTGGCAGAGAAGCTATAGGTTTGGGTGAAGCCCACGGGAGTTTGACCGAAGCAAGATTACTACTAATTTGATCGAGATTTACTCACTTTAATATTTCCCGTCTAAGGATCAAGTCTGGCTAATGTGTAGATTCATGGCAGAGTATTTTCGATTTTACATTTAAGGAGAACCTGAAGTAATCTCATTTCCCGTACCTCACTTAATGTTAATGACATCCCTAGGTCGCGAAAGCCTATACGGCATTCCGTAAGAAACACCATCCACGTGTATCTGGCCGTATTCCGACCAGTAGGTCGCTGTAGGCAAGAGACAGGACGATGCTTCACAAGTAGATGTCCCGTCTTGTACGCGTTGATAGATCATGCTGCGGTCTCAAAACGGAAACTCAACAAGCTACCACGTCATACGTGAGCCGCCGTACAACCAACGTTACAGAATTTAGGGTATTACTCGTCTTAGATAGGCCGTGATGAGACACAATTAAGCTTCATAGTCATTCGGCGCGAACACCTTCTGGGAGGTTGCCGCCCAATTCAGCCGATACCAACAGCGGAATATTCCGAAATGTGTAGGGGGGCATCATCGCCATTCTCCTCGAAATATTCAAGCGGCGAAAAGCGACGTACCTCTGCATTAACGCCGGTCTATCTTCTTTCTCCTGAGTTCGTAGATGTGAGAGTTATTGCCACTCCTGCATCAACACCAGCGATAATAACTAAGAAAAGACTCCCTTTGTCTTCTGACCCCTTGTCATAATTGGTATCTAGGCCCGGCTATTCTCGCTTCAACTATTACCGAGAGACGGGCCGACGATAAGCCTGGCACTGGGCGTCCTTTGGTGGTCGAAGGCTAAGTTAGGGTTTTGTTGAGGGTAGTTACTGTAACTCATCGCGGAGTAGATCTACAGAGGCGAGAGTCGGCTTCTGGGTGGGTGGGTCTGTATACTACTTTATATGCATCTCATAGATAGAGGTAAACATGTTTTAAGGCCGGTTCGTAGATCTACTGCTGTATCATCTGAGGGATCTATCTGTCAGAGATACTCTCTTCCTAATATCTTTCTTCATAATGCGACTGCTTTGATATACCCAATCTGACTAACTCTATATTCGGTATGATAGGCCTATTAAGCTCGCTAGACGGGAATGCTTGAGAATTCAATTGGAGCAGTCAACCATGTCGCTCTTAAAAGTGTCTATAAAAAGTGTGAGTGGGGATTTTCTACGATCCATCCTGCAAGTGGCCGAAAGAAGGTAACCAAAGGCTGCTGTGATGCCGATTGGGAAGTAGGTCTTTCTGGTTGCTGTGCCGGTTTTGCTGCCTTCGTCTTCTTGATATGCACAGGAGCAAATCTTAGGCTTCAGGGTTCGCGAATCGCAGGTCCTCTGCTGCGGCTTTGCGGAACTTTTTGGGGTATTGGGGGTGGTATCTGGTAGGTATTGCTAGGATATACATACCCGACATCTGAGATTCGGCACATGTATCCCTGGCTGACCTACTGTACATGTAAAGAGAACTTGAATGCGGCTGGGCCGCTCGTTTCTAGAGCATTGAGGATGGTGTATAGATACTACTTCGCTAGCAAGAGAGGATTGCTACCTACTGGTCATAGCGGGGAACTTAATTAATGCGATTAAGGGGATTCTTGGTTGCTATACAGGGGCTACCGCGTTTTGACGAGCGACGTACTTGGGATTTTATGCCGGAAGGCGAGTTTTGAGTTGCGCTGCAAGCCGATGGGTGTCCTATGACGGCGAACTACTGTTTCTTTTGCTGGGTTGGCTTGCTTGATGCGTTCCGCGCTGCAATGGAACACACTTGGCTTCCCGATTCCCAGCATCGGAAAACAAGAATGGCCCGAACACATCATACCGTGGCACGGCAAAGACGCCTATGCGTCACATTAGGTACGACGACAACTCCACCATGTCGAATGGCACTGCAGCGAACGTCCCAACGACCGGTTCAATGCCACAGCATCCCTCACCCCCATGTACCTATACCCTGCAGACCGCCGATCAGACGTTCTGGATGCGCTGCAGAGAAACATAGATGGCGTCTTCCGCACATAGCTTTTGGGCGAGCTTTACGTCCTACTCCGAGGGTATATCGTCGGCAGATTACTAGAGAAGGCTGTAAGCTTCTCTTGTGTTGTACACCTTTACTAACACACTCTTTCCCACCGCGAGCGTGGCCATGTGCGATCTCTCTGGTGGGCTTGGTCCTGTATGTGTCAACGATGTGATGAAACCGGCCCGTGCTCGACGGGGACCAGGTGCCTGGTAAGCTATACTAGGTTAAGGAAAGCTGAGGATACGGCCACGCAATGAATATTGATAAATGCTAGATAGCAGTCTGTGAGATTTATCGTAGAGCTACGACAATATGCGAGCCTAGGGTCAACCCGACTGTACTTGTCTCTTCTTTTCCTCAATAGTCTAAATAGTACATTACACTGTTATGAAGTTACTTGTTCAGGGCTGCAGGAACTATTGAGACGAGTACTGGCAGTAATTTGATAATGGCCATTAGCAAATTTCGAGAACGATGATTGGGTAATGGGTGGGGCGAAATGCATAGAGAATAGGTATCCTAGGGTTGGTAGCCGAGGAGGACAAGCTGCTGCTTCTTCGAATTAGTACGCGGCGTTAGTTGCTAGCTTGTTCAAGGTTGGCTTGTTGCTTTGATGAAATGGTGTGTGGAAAGTCTGGGGTAACAGGGATACTCATGACATGAGAAATTGATAGGATTTACCACGCTTGGCCATGTTTGACGTTGTCCCTATAGTATATTACAATAATTGCCTAGGATAACTAACGTGCTTACCACAGAGTCCCTGGCCTCGAAGAGCCATCTTCAAGGCCGTCAAATTTCGCAATATTCTGAGTAGTTTGTTTAAAAATATATTTAGATGCCTTGACACGGTGCTAACCAGGGAAGCCAGGCAAGCACGAAGGCTGAAAAGGCTCACAGCAAGGGGGTGAGCAAATGAGGCAACGGTCAAGTAGACCTCTTGTGGACTCGCACAATGTATCAGCTGCCGGTATACGCTGTGTCACTTGTAAAGAGATTAAATGCATACGAGGATCAACGATTGCCTAGAGTCCCTGTCGGATTGGTCCGATTATATGGCCAATCCGATTAGGTGGGAAGGGACTCCAGATAGTACAGTATACAGTATTCCGGCTATGAACTTTGAGCCAATAGTAGCCGTATAGGAAGACAGCGAGCGGGTGGTGGATGACGAGCATGGCTTCAAGGGTTGTTCCTTGTCGTGCGCTCACCTGACCTCGGAGAAATTAAGTCGATCGAGGCTGTTGGCCCTCTACTCTACAATGAATGTAGTTACTGTGGTTGGGACTGACGCGACACTCATATACTAGGTGTTAGGTGCTTGTCTTTTTGCCTCAGAGGTATGTTCTGGTATTGCTCCCCCGAGAGACAAGTTGTTCTCAAGCATCTGGACTTGCTATGGCCTACAATCGCCTTGGCGGTTAAATGGTTGTTGGTTCACACAGCATAGTCCACACCGAAGCCAGGGGAGTAAGGGATTGGGTTGGGGAAATTTGGAGAAAGCATGAGACATGCTTGGAAGTAGCCTCAGTCAGATATTAGTGAACTGGCTGTCTAGAGGATTCCGCAGACAATGGTATTCCCGAGTCGCCTTCGGCTATAGAATATGACCCGGCAAATCTAGCAACCTAGCGTGCAACCGAGCCTAAGCTAGGCGGCTACCGAACTATCAACGTACCTAGTGCTACTGAGTACTAGTAGTGAATCTGGGTGTCCTGTCGGAGGTTCGATTGAGAATAGTGTATATGATTGTTGGATTGTTATTAGTTTGGGAGGCTGCTAAGGTTACTGTACTGTAGTATACCAGTCAGTTACTTAGCTTATATTATGATGATAGCCGATAAGAGATGCCCTTAGGTACATAACAGTACATAGTATATTATTACGATGGTATTTCCGATCCATCATGGTTCAGCTAACAGGCTACCTACCTATTAGTAATTACCATATCAGGTACACAAGAGGTATTACGTCGTGCATCTCTTTGGGCAGGTTATTACGTATCATGCTGAGCAGCGGCTTGATGAGACGCTTAAGCCGCCAATAACCAGCCCCCTGTTGGTGGGCATGTAGGTAGTACAAGGTATACGGAGTACTTGTAAGGCGAATTAGAGCTTTATTAGGTTAGTATAAGTGGCTAAGGCTATTGTACTACAGTAGGTAGGTAGGTCAGGTAAGGGCGCGGACTCGGAATACCTAATGCTGTCTGTTAGTTGTACTGTACACGGGGTTGCAAGTGCAAGGGTGCCGCGGCAGACAATGACGGTCGATACGTATACGGTATAACCCATCTGTTACTTGCCTCGCTCTACTGTATAGCCTCTCCTAATGACCAACGCCGATACGGGGTACCGGTAATGTAGGGAGAGTCGGCCACCAACCTGGCGCCAAACCAGTGAACTGGTGAGTGAAACAGTGTAGTGGGACAAAAGATCCGCCGAGTCATCCTTGTACTGTACTGTAATACTGAACAGCTCCAAACCGGCGACCTTCCTACTGTACATGCGTAATGGCGTTTCGGGAGTGTTTTCATCCAACGAAACTTGGAACTGAATATTCATTAGAAATAGTTGGTCCGTGCAACAGCATCTTTCAATAAATGGATATTACTGCGCACTCATCCTCATGTACCGAGTATATATGAAAGAAAAGAGAGACTTTCAAGCGCTAATTGTGGAAGTTTGCCAGCGCCTTGAGCCTCTTGAGGCTTTTTGATCCCTTACTTACTGTAGGAGTCAGGACTGTACGTTCGAAGTTGACTGAAGGGAGCGTTGCCAAGCATACGTGTTAGCCTGGCCGTATAGTACCGCTGTACGTTGTCTATTTCGGGCGACCTAGCGGACCCCAACCCCAACTAGGCATATTCCAAAGAGACCAGGTGAATGGATGAGAGTGCGTACGATTGAAAATTTTAATCGCTCGTATCTCCCGAATGCTGTAATTGGCGTGTTGGGCATCTAAGTAGTATATCGAGTATCCAACATGACCCGCACGTGTCGCCGCTTCACGAAGCTAGCAAGACGACGGCGCCTCGCAGCCTGCAGTAGTCGCTGGATACCCTCAAGCATATTCACTCTGAGTAGGCAACTAGGCCTCATATGACAGTACCGCCGTTGTACAGTATTGTTTTGGTGTGCTCGCTGGTTCTCAGACGTTACGCTTGGCGTTCAAAAATACCTTAAGACGCAGAGTGACGCCCGGTCGAACAGTATCAGTGTGCCTAAAAGAGCCAAAAGCTGCTCCGTCTGTGTTTGTGTGGGTGATTAACCTCCACCAGCCGCTTAGGCTCGAGCATAATACAAAGCCATGATGCTGGGAATCAGTATAGAAAACCAACTTTATTTTGTCTATAGCCTTAAGCAGATAATTAGGGCAGTAAAGCCACAGAAATACGGCTTGGCTCGGACGGCCGGGGTATGTCATTTCATCATGTTGTGCTATGAAATTCGGAGAAGAGCCCCGCCGAATAGATGAAATCAGATGGAGGCAGATATTCTAGATTGTGCATTGACAGAGCATCTTACATACGATACAACTCTGCCGACCCACAGCCGGCATCCGCGAGACGATGATAACCCAAGGCTCTGGAGCACTGCGTCGACCTGCTGTAGGATGGGATATATCCATGTAATAACAGCGAGCCGTTCAAAATCACCATGAGTGATACTAACGACGAAGGGTAAGGAACCGAATTTCCCGAGCCGCAACACGCCCTCGACCTGATGGTACAGATCGTATGTTCATTTCTGAGACCATTCCATCCATGCCCTGCTATATGCCATGCCATGCCATGCACGGCAGTGGAGTCTCGTCGGGCTCAGTCAATCAGCTCGCCCTCTGTCCAAGCCGTACATGATGCAGGCCAACATCGAAGTGTGAGTCAACGCAGCGATTACTCTAGGCAAAGCGGCCTCATGCAGATGCTAGCCTGGATGAGACACGGTCTGCTAAGGCAGGTGCCTGCAGCCCACAACATGTTGGTACGGATGTTCCATATAGGTAGGAAATACAGTAGGTAGTCTTACGGGATTGTCTTACTGGATAGTTGCAAGTGTGAGCTGGTAATAGAAACACCCGACCGGCACATTTTATGTCTGACGGGACACGGACTATCAATTAAGCTTTGTTCTCTTTGAACCAACGGGTCTTAGGTAAGATTGCATTTCTTAAATCATTATAACGGGCATGAAAACTTGAGGCAGTTTAGTTTTTATGGGCTTTTGTTCGTTGTCACTATTGTGCCGTACAGAGTATATATAGATCACGATGATCTACAGTATGTAGATATTGGGGGAAAAGAGTGAGGTTGGCAAAACAGACAAAAGCGTACCTAGAAATACCGATGAGCCGCTGTCAGGTTTGCATTATAAACACTTACCCTTTAATGAAGGCATTGTTGCTATCTACATATTGTGCCTTTGCCTGGATATATGACGAGGTGAATTCCAACTAAGAGTATAAAATAAAGGCTGAGGTCCCGTCGCACAGTAGCAGCAGCAGCATTGGCGAGTAATACCTACCCGAGACGGGCACTAGCGATGCCACTCAATATCAAGATCAGGAGATACAGTAGAGAGCAGTGAGAAACTGCCAGAATACCGTACCTACTGTGGTCGTATGAATCGGCTACAGCTCGTCTAATAGTAGTGTAGAGAAGCAATGCAACGTTGTGGCTAGAAGCCCTGGCTCCGAGAGGGTTACCTGGCTTGCTGGTCTCTCATACTCCGAGGGCTTCGCATCTTGTGACCGCAAATCCACTCTCGCTGGTGGAGCAGACATGGGTGGACTTGAAGAAACTGGCCACTGGAATCACACACAGCTGCCCAGACCCTGGATCGAAGCGGCTTGTTTGGTGAATCTTGACCCCTGACATAGCTAAGAACTAGCATACCTAAAACCCATCAAAGAAGTATAACTACAGCCGTTTGGAGTACCGACAAAGCACCACTCTATCCCTCAATGCAATAAAAAGTCGTTCTGGCCTGTAATGATACCGACCTACTTATACAATACCGGTCCGTACCTGGGATAGACACCCATACTAGCCGTATACCACTGTACCTAATCACCATGCAATCCAAGTGTGGGATGCTGCTTCTTGACCGAGATAAGGCTTGTCTTGGGATCAAGTGCGGCAAGAATTCAGGGCTTTTACTGGAGCATACACGTTTATCAATTATACATACTATATATGTAAGTATGTAAAAACAAAGACTGTCGATATCTGCCGGTCTGCCATATACACGGTTTGCTAGATCAATATTTGGTTCTTCAAACTTCAATAGGGATTCAAGCAATTATCTGTCGCGATAAAAGCAATACTTTTCAATGCTGGAGTTGGCGTTTCTCAGCCGGCCTCACTTTGCGCCTCTACTTCGTACAGTACACTATTCTGCAGCCCCTGTGAACCCAATTGCTGCTGATCGTACCCTGGAATAGCAAGCAGCCCCGAATGAGATACCCTGTTATTAACTGATTGATAGTATATATCGTTGCGCACTTGACTCGGCTCGACTCAACTGCATGTGCACCTGCTATCTACTACCTACCTATTATTGTGATGGGGTTTAGCATTCGTAATCCGTATTGATTGCTACGGCATTTTCAGAGAAAACGGGCATGTATTTTACACAGCGCGTGTACAAACTGACGGTGGTTTAGGTATCTACATATGTAAGTACTAGTATACCTTAGGCATGTACCCAGGTAATGCGGAATGGCAAGGTTATCATTGATAGGTAGGGCCTCGGTATATAAACAACCCCCGGGGGAAATGAACTGAATCCTAGGTATCCAATCCAATCCAATCCCGGGAACGTGTCTTTGAATTCTCACGAGATATCTACCTATACAAGGCAGATAGGAAGGAGAGCCGAAGAAAGAAACAATGATCTCAATGAATGAACGAGGGAATAAATGAATGATATATAGGTACCTACAGTACCTACAGTATAATATACAGGTAACTTAGGTGGCATCCATCCATGATATAAGCTTGAAGACAGGCCCACCAGGGCACCTGCAGCATCACTGCAGGGCTTTGCTTCCCACGCGGGCCAGAATTGGGAATTGGGACCTTACCTACCCCTCCGAGCCCGAGGCCTTCCAATCTTCCAAGGTTGTTCCTTCAACCTCCTCCCCACCACACCTCCCACCCACCACGCCTCCCACCTCTCCCACGACCCCTCCTGGATCGTACCTTATCGGTGCATGCTCTGCTACCTGGGGTACCTAGTACTCAGTAAATGGCCGGCCTAGTATAACTCAGCTACCCACCTGGACACTGGACGCTGAAACGGCCCTTGCTTAGACACCGCGCTGTAACCCGCCTATAGGTAGTAGAGGTAGGTATTTGCACAGGACTACCCTGCTAGGCCTATGTCATAGCATGTATGTACAGTACATGGAGCGTGCACACACACTCCCGTGGAGGTAACCGCCTGCACTGCTGTCACCTCGCTATCTACCTACGACAACTACATTTCCAAGCATTGCTCTACCTCGGAACCGTTGCTTGCTACAATATCGTCAATCGCCTTCCGTGCCTGGAACATCGTCAGATTCGTCTTCTCACCACAGAGTCCACGGTTCCTCGCCGTTGGAATAGCCTCCTCTCCTTCCCCTTTCCCGTTCTCCGCCACGCCGTCTTTGTGCAAACCCACCGTCATGTCCAATTCGTCGCCGTCCGCGCCCGCGACCAACGCTAGTAGCA
>NQIM01000383.1:55-40035 GCA_003426235.1 Xylaria polymorpha | reverse complement strand
GTTTGGTGCTATGCAAGGTAGAAGGGTGTTTGTTCGTGTGGAGTTGACGTCGATGCTGCTTTTGGTGTTGCGGTGAGGAAGTCTTCTGGTTGATGAGGTTGTCGACTATTCGTGTGTAAATAAGTATCGTGAAGTGGGGTTCTTGGTGTTGAGGGGTTACAGGGTTCCAGTGTGTCGCCTTCTGCCTCCTCGAAATCAGGGTTACAACGGGTTCGAAATAACTGCGGCGTAAGAAATTGTCTGCATGCTGTCTGTCTCTCATCACAATGCCCCTTTATATAATCAGAGTAACCCTCCCTGGCCCGCGCCTACCGGGGGTAGGTAACTCGAGACCACCCGCGGAATCGACACCCGGCACCTCCTCCGTAGTCCCCATTTACCCCTATTTACCCGGCCGCGGTCCAAACCACCAAGGCTAACCTCAACCCCACCATTTACGCATGGTAGGAGACATAGAAGGTCCCGAAGTCTCGGCTCACTAACGCTGTGTTACTTAAATAGATGTGTTGTATTGCGGCATGGCTTGAACACTGGAGCTATATTCGAGTTCAGTGGTGGAATAGGGATAGAACATGGTGCAAAAGTACCCTTAACTATCGTCTACTACCATATAATCTCCCAAGAAAAGATTGGAGGAAACGAAAGAGAAATGACACTATAGGCATTTGTACCGGGAAACCCACCCTATAATAATTACTGCACATCTACTATTCATCACTCAAGGTTGAAATTGTTAGCGGCCGTCAAACACAAATGTTCAATCTCTCGCGATGCTTATACTGACACGGGGAATGAAATTGGCATGTCGAGGAAGAGAGCACAATACAAGCCCGAGAAGGGATCAGTGGTTACCCCCTGGCCCTAATCTAAGCACGCGGGTAGTTGAATTGTTTCTCAAACTTTGTCTCCTCTTTCGACCGCGGCCCTCCGCCCATCATACAGCTACCAGGGAACTTGATACCCTTGACCAAGTCTACACCCTTCGCGAGTTCGGAAAGAGGTTTCGGGTTTTCCCAGTCCCAGTCTCCGGTCTCTTCATCCGGCGTACTGACGTTCTGGTCTTCTGGGCCACTCGCAAACGCAAAACTCGTCTGTGTTTTTGGAGTCCAGAAGAGGGTGAAGTGGGATATACGAGATGCGCCAGTGAGTACACACTCGTCATAAAGCATACCCATCGTAAGGTTCAGGTCCCTCTTATCCGGGCCGGCGTTACGGACGGCCTCGCAACTCTCGCAAAGGTCGTAATAGCTGCGACAACAAAATTCGGATAAGGTGGGTTTCCAAAAACTTCCAATGTCTACAACACGGCCCCGCGATGTCTCCCAACGCCACACACCCATGGTTCTCACCGGGGGTTGCCGTACCAGCATGCGCCGCCAAGAGGCATCTTTGCGCATGAAAGCATCGCGTCCTCCGTTTTCGCCGTCTTTTGCGAGTGGTAGTTTTTCAAAGGATTTCCGGGTGTGTGCCTCGCCGTTAAAAAATATGCTGAAAGTCTCAACAAGAAGGGGGTTCAAAGTTGGCTCGAATCCGTCCTCCCTTGTGGTGGGCCGAAAGAACAACGCCTCTTGAAGGGCTGGAGTTGAGTCTATAACATTGTGCCATAGATGGTTTACACACCGAGCGCTCGTTAAAAGAGTTCGGATGTCGCATTGAAGCAAAATGAGCTGAAATAGCTCAGGTATATCGAGAACTGTCTGTACGGCCGAAGGCATCTTGTGCTCAGGGGTTCAAGCTGATTGCAAGGTACTCTATGTTGGAGGGCGTTACTTCTTCATAGAAACCGAAGTTGGAGTTGGGGCTTTGATGATAATTGTTAGATAACTGCAAGAAGTGAGGGGTACCCAAACATCTTATATGGGGCTGGCCCCAGGCAGCAACACATAAGACCCCCCGAAATGCCCCTATCTGTCCCATGGAACTGAAGCATTGTACCGTGATTGTCGCTTCTTTGTATAATTCATTTTCGGCGAAGTATTTGGGTCATCGCTGATGGCTTTGCCAAGTGAGAGATATTGTCACACGGCCCAGGGCCAGGTGCCTACACTTGCCAGCCTCCGGCGAGACATACAGATCTGTGAGCGATAACCATTAGTCGGCAACTATCACAGATCTCGTATTACAAACCTTGATCGGAGGCAGCCAAGGAGGGGTAAAAGCTAGAGGTACGGATCTTAAAGCTGTTTATAAATAAAGGGCAAAGGGTGAGGTTACATTAAAGGATAGATTAGGAAGCCATGTATTAGTTAAATAAGAATACAGGTCTAAGTCCTTGAGTACAAGCCCTTGTTATAGATATAGAGCCGAGAATGCTATAGCTGTTCTATATGCTTTGTGGTGATCTCTTAGATTATACCTCTCAGTTCTATTTCACCGAACCATTTCTCTGCAATTTATTTCCTGGCAGGAATCTTAGTCTCAATTTGGCGAATCAATTAATCCAGCATTAGTTACTGAAATAATATTCAGGAAGCTGATATAACTGACAGGATTTCATTGCTTGACGTTGTTGTGGGAATTAGGGACGCTGTACTAATGAAGGAACCCAAAATTGCTGTTTATTCCACTGACAATTTAACTTCAAATGAATATATATGTCATGTTGAACCAATAACACATGCGTCAACGGACTGTAGTATGTACATAGATTAAGAGTAGGAGGTTCTTTCTTGGAAACGTCAGATATAAAAGAGAGTATAGCGCCTTGCCCGTGGTAGTATCTTAATAATCAAGCTGAGTGTGACAAGGGCTTGTACTCAAGGGCGTGGAATAGTGTTCATATTCAACTAATAATGCCTTTGGCCTTTACCCCTCCTTAGCTGCCTCCGATCAAGGTCCGTAATACGATATCTGTGATAGTCGCCGACCAATGGTCATCGTTTACAGATCTGTATGTCTCGGAAGCTGGTAAGTGTAGGTACCTGGCCCTTTGGCCGTGTGACACTGAGATTTGTCCTGGAGAGCAGAAAAGTAGATGTTTATTCGCGGATCTCCGGGAACATATTATATCAATGCGAAGCAGCTTTGTGGGTCTTTTAATGTGTGACGCATGATAACCAGGAAACATTGCACGGAAATCCGTGAAAAGTAAGACACTATACTGCGGTTATTTGTAAGCTGCCCTGAGAAAACATTTCAAAGCAACTTACTCCAAATCATTTCTTCGACTATATAATAATCTTAGATGTCCGTCAGTAATTTTTGAAATAGTTAGGTGTACAACAACCAACTGCACAGCATTCTCCTCACGCACCTATCCATCATGTCACCCGATAATCTATCGCTTGCCGGCAAGACAGCCCTGATCACTGGTTCTGGAAGAGACAACGGGATCGGTGCAGCTATTGCTAGGGCTTTTGCCAGGAATGGCGCGTCCGTGGCCCTTCACTACGTGTCAGATCGCTCGAAAGCCGGAGCCCATAAAATAGCAGCAGACCTCACAAAAGAGTTTGGAAACAAGACAACCGTTGTACATGGCCTAGTGGCCAATTCTGATTCCGCAAGGAGCATTGTTGAGCAGACATTGAAGGGTCTTGGGACCGATCACATCGATATCCTTAGTACGTATGCTTACAATTACCCTTGAACACCAACTAACGGGTTCTTACTGTCCAGTCAATAATGCTGGAGGTGCATCAAGCACACAGAATCTGCTAGAGATTACACAGGAGCACATCGACTATGACTTTGGGGTCAATGTATTTGGCATCATCTACATGACTCAGGCTATAATCAGCGCAGGGAAGATGCCCCAGGGCGGTCGCATCATCAATGTTGGATCGATTGCTTCAAAAGTAAGCAACGCTGGAACATCGCTTTATAATGCTGCGAAGTCTGCCCAGGACAGCCTGACGGCTTGTCTTGCTACCGATGTAAGTCATACACGTGATCTCCTCGCTCTACACATGGCCTTGCTAATGACAAAATCTAGCTTGGCCGCACTTATGGAATCACCGTCAATACGCTCGCACCGGGGCCAATTCTAACAGATGCATCGCGACCATATCTGATCAATCCTGATGGGACCCCGAACCCACTTGGAACCAATATGACCGCGCTTGCACGAGCGGCCGACCGCCTTGGAACTGTGGAGGATATGGCCGACGCTACTCTTCTTCTGGTTTCGGAGAAGAGCCGCTGGATCACAGCGCAGTGGATTTCAGTCAGTGGTGGCGTGACTCACACGATGTGAGAGGGCTTCACATCATATCCATTCAAGTCAGCTAGATTCGACCTTTTCTACTATACATAGCAATACAGCTCATTCTTAGTAATGTTGAATGTATATCAAATGATGGCGAATACTGAGAAGTGTGACATGTCCCGCTTTCTGTTCTCAATATGGTATAGTCGGTGTTTAGTAAGCTAATCTGCTTCACGAGCTCCGTGAATGAACAATAGATTCGGCTGACTAAATCATCGGCTTATCATCTGCGAAGACGAAAACAAAACCGAGCATGCTATTTGCACTAAACTATCACTTCTAATCAATTATAGACATTATCTTTCGCCGCTAACTGCTGAGGGTTTAGATATGGCTAATGTACAAGAGGGAGTCCAAGTCACCATTTCAGAGTCGAATCCTCGATACTGCTGTTCGCTATGCAAGAAGACCTTTGAGCAAGGTGAGGTGTACATGAGGTAATTACATCATTCAACTTACTAATGCATGTTTTAGAGACCACTGCTAAACGCCACTACTATTATTGCCGCTCTAAACCAGCCGACACCAAAGAGTCTCGAAGGCGATCGTGCGCTGCCGTGAGTAATCTCACCGTATTCCCTTCTTATTTCAGCGACTTCTAGAGTGTAAATACTCCTCTTTGGGGTAGAGCCATATTCTAAAGCTTCCCCGTGGTTTCTAAGCACCCATAGGTCGTGATTGGATGGCAGCAATCTGATTCCGAGTGTTATAGTGCGTCCGCGCGAAAGTTCGCTGCATCTGGCCTGCCGACAGCAGCGTGGATTCTTGCGTCCGATGTGATAAACGCCATGTCGCATGCCAGTACGATACAGCAACCATGCGGCAGAGAGTGAGGAATGAAGCCAGTAAAGACACAGTTTCGGCTAAAAATTTGGTTACCCCTATTCAGGAGGATTCGAGTGCAGATATTCAAGAGAACAGTACCGCCTTGGTCCACACTAGAGATCCTTCTCAAAACGAAACCACATTCTTCGATCCGCATAATGAGAGCTATCTGTATTTGGGAAATACAACTGAATTAGCATTCCTCAATAATCTCGACGTCACCTTGGAGGATCTTGGACTTGATGTTGAACCAGTGCCGTATCGGGGGATCAGTTCAATGTCCCCCGCTTGCAACAAAATCGTCAATTTGTCCACTAAATCAACTCCTCCCTCACCATGGAACTATCAACCCTCCAATGCTCCTCTATTCACTCCTCGTGCATTCAAGAGACGTGACCATCTGGTTCTGGTATCCGTAGCGATGCGAGTCCTCCGATCCTATCCTTCGATGATAACAACAAAGGGATCCCTCCCCCCTTTTATTAACCCCACATCATATTCATGGGCTCAGTCAGGCGGGGACAATAAAGTGCATAAGGTCAGTTCTCTATGTTTTCGATTCTATGCGCACATTTATAATGATGGCAATGTATCCTTTAGCGTCTATTTCAAGGTCGTCTATAACTGGGTTTACACAATTAACAGGCTTCGCAGAGACCGTGCCAACGCTAACATCTAGTGAACATATAGTGTTTAATCAAATGTTCTAACTTGATTCGATCATTCGAGTCACGGGACACGGCCAACAAGAATAGCTGGATATGGGGACAGATCTGGCATGAACAGGAGAGAATTCTAGCCCAGGTAAGCGCAAACTGATGAATTGCAGAAGACGGTTATTAATGAAATCAGTATTCGCGTTTTGACCGATGGGAGCTCCTGGATGCTCTGCAAACTCTCCTCATCTTTTGCTGTAAGGAATTTCCCGTGTCATTGTTTTACTGTCCTGCCGATTTATACAGTATAAACGCGTTGTTTAGGCGGACAGGGTACCTAAACGCGCGTCTGACCTTGGAAGATTAACCTCAGATGATGGTAACTGATGTATAACTTCACAGTGTTGCGTATTCAGGACGTCCCGGTTGGTCATGGTGTCTTTGATGTTTCCTTACTTGCGACAGCCAATGTAAGTTGACCGAAGTCTCGCATAAGCCTAAGCCTAGATGTCTTCTCAGTATCCAACTAAATACCGAGATAGTTGGTTTCCCAAGCATTGGGTGAATCTGTTGGGCAGCATTTCGATTGCGCTATATCCGAAGACCCAACTCTGGCATGGACAGACTGGATATTCCTTGAATCTAGAAGACGGTGGGTATTGATTGATTGTGCTGGAAAACTATTGTGAGCTCTACTAATCCATGATCAAGAACTGTCCTCATCTTCCAAATTCTCGGTCTACTGGTTGATATCTCGGCTGCAGTATCGTATTTCGCCATTGGCGGTCTCGTCCTAGTTCCTCTCCCGAGTTCGGCCGCGTTATGGACTACGCAGGACTTTGAAAAGTGGAGGCCGGAATACAGGAAATGGCATTCGCAAAGAGTGATATATGGTCTTTCTGAGAGTGGCGATCTAGCTAAGCTTCAAATTAGTGATGATGGGATCTCCACTTCTCTAGCAGAGTGGGAAGGATGGAGTGCCAACGTGGGTGATCTAGCAACATTGGTTATGATAATTGGGGAGCTGCTAAAGAACCAATAGCCGAGAGAACGATTTATTATAGAATAGGCTTACTGTATGTGCGTATTCTAGGAGATAGCTGGGCTATTCAACAACCTTTCAGTATAGTGCTCACACTATCAAGGTTCAAAAGAAGTTAGTCTCAATCTACAAAGTGTCCATATTTGGCAATTGGCTTGCCTTCTGAATGGTCTCTACAAGTTGCTCTGGAATACATCCGGCTTCCGCGGTTTACTCGCCCTAGAGCCTGCGCACCATACAAGTTGTAAGGTTGGAAGTTTTCTGCTTATGTAAGAGACAAGTTAATGTTAAGCTGTTTGAATATTATGTGAATACTCTGTAGTCGGGAACGGAACCCGAACGAAGTATACTAGTTTTCATTGGTTATTAACTGATCATAGCCCGCTTTTGATAAGCGTCTCACCCAGAGCTACGAGCTTTAGTGGAAGATAGTCCAACCCCTCGTGCCCGTCCTACAGTACCTACTTAAAGGTCGCCGCGTAGGCTTAGAAGGATCATCTCTGACGGAAAAACGACACCGCGGTCGCTATGTATCTTAGGCAATCTGCTGCGTGTCACTATATCTCAATGCTGTCTTCGTTGCTGTGGGGTTAGACATCGAAATAAGTATTGCGTAAGACTATAATTACTCCAGACTTCGCTATAGTTTGCCCTATTCATCTCGGCACCCAGGAAATCGGGGTTTACAGTGCGTCCCGGCTCGGAAACTAGCGGCAAGGCACCCGAGATAGCGGGGGTGCTTCATCGGAAAAAGATAAAGATCCCGAACAATAAGACGGAAGTTTACTTACGAGATAATTCAACGTGCATCGAGGCGTAATTCAGAAGCGATGAGATTCCGAGCGGGGCTTGCTTCCATTATCGGAGGTTCTGTCGGCAGGTTGTCGGATACTAAGCTATAACGCCATGCGGGGAGAATCAGCACCTCGCGAGCTACGATGTTCATTTGAATAGTCGAATGCAGTGTCGCACCCATGTCTCGTATACCTTAGCAGCCTGTTCCTAGAACCATCTGAGCACCTCCATTTCATTTCGTTTTAGTTCAGCGAGGTCATCGTCGTGTAATTATCATGACGCAGGCGAAGGCGAGAGTCTTGATTGTCGGCACTGGCGGTGTCGGCACGATGGCGGCCTATGCGCTTGAGACTGGAGGCAAGGCAGAGGTCACAGCCGTAATGAGATCGAACTATGCGGCTGTCGAGAATAACGGTATTGATATAGATTCGATTGAACATGGCCACGACATCAAGGGCTGGCGGCCCACCGCAAGTGAGTAGCTGCCCACTTCTTCCACCTGTGACCAGCGCAGATAGGCTTACACCTCGTTAGTCTGCAACACGGTCCCCAATGTGAGCGAGGAGAAACTGCGACCTTTCGACTTTATCCTGGTGACAACTAAGAATATCCCGGATATTCCCCCTACCGTAGCAGATATCATCAAGCCAGCTGTCACGGTGGGTAAGACCGCCATTGTTCTATCCCAGAATGGTCTCAACATCGAGAAGCCGCTCATACAGCGATTCCCAACGAATCCCATCATCAGCAGTATTTCCCTCATTGGTGCTACGGAGACGTCACACGGTAAGATCTTACACGATGATGCAGACGACCAAAAGATCGGGCCTTTTGACAACCCAGGTGTGTCGCCTGAGGTAGCAGAGGCGGCGGCACGTCACTACGTAGCCATATACAACGCCGCCAACAAGCTAAACGTCGTCTTCGACGCCGACGTGAAGTTTGTGCGTTGGCGCAAACTCCTGTACAACGCGTCTTACAACTCGGTCGCATCCGTGTTGCGCATGGACACGGCACGGATGCGCATGAGCCAACACGTCATCGACGACTTGATCCGGCCTATTATGCTCGAGGTGGTGGCAGCAGCGCGCGCCAACGGTGTCAACATACCAGATGATGTCCCCGACAAGGTGATCCGTGCCGACCCGACGGACACTGCGTTTAAGCCTAGCATGTGTCAAGATGCGGAAAAAGGCAACTTCATGGAAATCGAGACAATCGTGGGTGAACCATTGAGAGAAGGCGAGGCAAAAGGCGTCCCAATGCCTATCCTGCGAACTATATACGGGTTGCTTAAGGGGATGCAGCTACAGATTAAGGAGAAGAAAGGCCTGTGGCAGGCGAAGTTCACACCCGACAACCCATATCAGTAGAGAGATTCCTCCAGTTCAGTACCCAGTAGTCAATCGGAAGAGAGAGCGTTCCCAGAAGAATCAAGTACGGGGATGTAAAAGTGACACCAATCTCCCTGGCGCAGCGGTGAATTGATCTCTCAAATCAATAAATAATCGCTCCCCTCTATCACCCCTGAAAGATCGACCCTGAACCTTTTAACGAGCATAGAGATAACAAGTTGTAGTTCCATCATAGCAAATGTTTTCCCAACACAACTATATCGACCTGTTGAAAAAGGCGAGAACGCTTAGGCATCTTTTACCATATATCTTTTCGTAGTCCACCGTTCTGGACTCCAATTGTGTGGCTGCTCATAGCAGGACTCCAAACGACCGAGACAATATCGAGGTGACACAATAGTCACATTTCCTGATATATAAATATTTTTCACTATCACACCAGCCGAGGAAGATTGGCGGTAACCCCCAGTCGGTATAGGCGGATGTAGGCGCAAGGTCTCATTGATGATGGCGTTAAGGTAGTCGCAGTGCTGAAGTTTTTCGCGATTATAAATGTCTAGATTGTGTAGCTCACTGAATCGTAGCGTCTGCCTTGATTGGTTGGAAGCAAGTTCGAACATGGCAAATACCAGTGTTGATGCGTATCATATCAGCTCATTCACTGCACCACATGAGGTTTACCTGGGCGCTAGAAATGATTTATTTACGATCGTGTCTCTATTCGGGAAGCTCTTTAACCCTCCTGAGACATGCCTCAGTGAAGAAACGAGGGAGGGGGGTAGCAAAAGCAGCGAACCTTTCAAAGAGCCTCAAACTGCTCATTAGTCAGATGATGACTACCACTAGCACAGCGCCAGCCATCCCCATACTTCACCCATTCATAGCCCGCCTGGCACCTCGTCATCTTCCTGATTTTGTCTATCACGGCTCCTTTGGGAATTTCAACCCTATCCCCGACTTGCTTCCCCTTAAGCATTTCTTTGAACTGAAGGTCCTTGGCAGAGAGAACAGGGAGATTGTTTCGCCTGCTCTCTTCCTCAAGTCTCTTCTTTTCATCGATTCGTCTCTGTTCCTCTTCTTGACGCTTTCTCTCCTCCTCCTCTCTTCGTAGTCTTTCCTCCTCCTCTCTTCGTAGTCTTTCCTCCTCTTCTTTTCGTAATCTTTCCTCCTCTTCTCGGCGCTTTCTCTCTTCCTCCTCTTTGCGCAGTCTTTCTTCTTCTTCTCGTCGCTTTCGCTCCTCATATTCAGCAATCTTCAATCTGGTTTCCTTTTCAATCTCTCTCCTCGCCTTGAATTGCTCGCTCACGGTTGTAATGGTGCTGGGAAAGGTGGCTCTAGTGCATGAGTCCCACTCAGCAACGAATCGTCGTGGGTGAAAGTATACCTTTGCCGAACAGCCATTTCCAATCATCACAGCCGCGACTGCAGATACAGGGTAGATAGCAGCTGAGAGATTGTCCGCTTTCGAATCGCTATCTGGTTGCTCAGCTGGGCTCCAGCTCGCAGTGTTTCGGGAGAACGAATACTCCTGAATCTCATCCTCTCCGCCAGTGACATAAACACGAATTTGAAAGAAAGGCGTGGCATAGTTCCACGCAACTGCTGCAAGCATTGCTGTTGGCATAACCTTGTACAGCGGCAATTTGCCTGTTAAATCAAATTAGTTCCCAGGATTTTGACTTTAATTGTAGTCGAGACACTTACTCTGGGTCCACTGTACACCGTCACGCTCGTACACCGCCCCCAAAGTATTTTGTGCCGTGACGTAGAAGAGTCTAACCTCAGACCACCCTCCTGCTACTGCAGCCAACGATGTACCAGGTCGGACCTGTCCATGGCCGACAGCCTCGGTCTCTTGCTGAACCCAGCCTTTTCCTGGTGCTGAGACAAGAACCTTGATGGTCAGGTCGCTGGCCTGATAGAAAAGATAAATCTCTCCCGCATCGGTACGGATAGCTGTCAGCTTTGTTACGGAGAGCGGAGTGACGGCTGGGAACGAATAAACTGTCTCCTCAGTATGGGTTTCGTCGCCTAGAGGAGTTAATTTCCATCCCGGGATTCGAGGGACCAGCTCCTCGGGCTTGGGGAGCTCCAAGTCAAAGTCGTCCCTAGAGGTGGGGTCAAAGTAGCTGTAGTTGATGCGCTACCATCTCCTAATTAGAAACGTTGCTCTATAAACTCAACTGATGAAAGACAGTCTTACCTCCCGAATATTGCCATTTTTGTCAACGTAATAAACCCTCGTCTAGCAAATATTAGTTCATAAATCCTAAATGAGAGTGAGAATACTTACTTCCCAACGGTCTTCGAAACTTAAACCATCTTCGGAGCTATGCCACCATCCGATGACCGCCACAGGACAGCCAGCAACAGCGTCATCAGCAACAAGACCGTCACTTGGTGCGTGCCACCCTTGTGCGTCAGTGAATCTATTCTCTTTGATCAGGAAGCATCCATGGGTATAGTCGTAATAGCTGGGCTCCGCATAGTAGATGCGGATGTGCTGGCTCTGTTTCGCGGGTTTATCCGGAAGGTCTATTCCTTCGCATGTGCATTGCTTGATACTCCAAGGGGTGGGTGGATGGGAGAATGCTACAGCACCGAGATGGAATTGGGTAAATACTTGGGGCGTAATAGGAGCCGCATTGATGATCTCATCTGGAGATTTGAGAGACATTGTCATGGCTAGGAGTGTGGTCTAGTTTGATATAGAGATCTGATTTCAAAGTAGTGCTAGTTAGAATCTGGTGTAGGAATGCTAATAGTTTGTTAGCAAGTTTATGTAGAACGAATGTTAACTGTCGCTTTATATGAAGAATTTCAAGTACAACGTCTATTTGCGGCGAATTGGTAAACATTAACCCCATGTTTAGTTAGCCTGCTTATCATCGATAAAACGGGTGCGCTGAATGGCACAGCTGTATGAAGTCTGTGGCTTCTACTGAATGACAACTCACGTGTAATGGAGGAATACATGATTGGTTGGAAGTCTTGATTCCTAATATACAATATCACGGCGTGATGAAAATCTAGTTACTGTTTCTGGAAGGGTTCTGCATCTCATAGCCAGCTGAACCTGCACTGGTGAGCTGTGTAAGCGAAACCATGGAACGTGGTGAATTAAACTGTATCTGCGGGGTACGGGGGTAGGCTAAATTGCATCCTCTAAATGTATGTAGCGACCTTGAAGCCTTTCCCGCATCTTAGAATTTAACACTTTTAAGTGCAGGAAAATGAAGCAAGGAGGTAGTTCTCAGTTCCCAGTCATGAAGAAATTGAATCACAGAAAGTGACGATATTACCATCAAAGTATGATATAATGACTTTTCAATCCATATTCAAACCTAAGAATCTGCCATCAGGATGCTTCTACGTGCTACTATTAAAGGTGCAGAAGATTGGTCCCCATTGTCAAGGTTCTTGTGTGATTGTTTCCCCTACATTCTGGATGCATACGTGTACACCGAGATAATACAGCTGAACAGTTGGCAGGGCTTGATATGTATGTAAGTCAAGAAACCTGATTAACCAAACACCTACCTCATTGGAGGGGAAACCGTTGGATACGGCCCCCGGGAAGGATGCGGGATTACCAAACCGCTCGCATCTATTCAATGCCAAGTGCTGACGGTGTGGGTCTCTAGACACACGTACGTTACAATATAGCCTCTTTCTTCTATTCAGCTATGTCCCGTCCGCATACTATCCAATAACGTGTTTGCCGGTGCGTCAGTACTCGGCGTAGACGGAACAGCTTATGACTGAACGGCGTTCAGATGCATTTGCGGGGTTCGAGTTCGGGCAACATGCATGGCGTAGTACCCCGCATGAGAATGATACAGTAGTAGCTGCATGAACTATTTGAATTATAAGAGAATTTAGCGATGAGGCTCCTTAAAGGCCTATCACAGCGAAATCTGCTTTTAGAAGTGACCGTGTAGAGCTAGAGTGTGGCAACTACAGAGTACCGCATTGTCGGTGATAGTGCCACTTGGCCTCCTATCTAATCCCGGCCGATGCGATAAAGTGTTGACCTATCCCTACAGTAAATAGTTAACTGTCTAATAGTATGTTCACCAACGACACTCACCGTCATCACTGCTTGGCTACCTTCGATATTCCTCATATGTATCGTTTACACTTTTTACTCCAACTCCTAGTATATCGAAAGGGATCGTAGATTTCCGTAGCCCGTTTCTAAAACGTTATACTATCTCAGCAGTCTTCACAATGGGATCCTTACCAGCCGGGTCATATATCATTCAGAACTCCAGCATCTTCATTCTCGGTATCACACCCACCAAGCAGATTACTCCGACCGGGATGAACTACGCCGCTCTGGATAGTCAGCTATTCTACCTTGAGCCTCAACCACTTAGGAATGCCTACATCATTACCCATATTTCTACTGGAAGCGTTGTAGAGTTGGCAGGAGGTAACCCGACACCAGGCACTCCGGTTGTTCTTGCAAACCGGACAGGCGGAGACAACCAGCTTTGGGATATCCAACCAGTTATCGGATATAGGTGCGTATTGTCTCTATATTTGAATGAGAGTACTTCTCCTCAACCTAACAGATTACAGAGAGTATCAGACCATCCGGAACATAGCTTCGAACACCATTTTACAGATGATATTCCCTGCGATCTTTGCGAACACGTTTATCCCCGATCCATCCCAAATGTGGAAGCTCTTGGATGTGCCAAGTAGTGTAACGCCGGCCCCCGTCGTCGTGCCGCCATCTATACCGGTTGTTCTTAGATTCCTAGGAGGTGGCCTTCCAGCATTGCTTGGGTTAGGTCGATTAGGAGATGTGGCATTAGTTAGTCTTTTCCCAACAGGCAATATATGTGGTAACTCGTAGTGTTGCCGCACATTCATCTGTCCTGTTGACTATAATCGGAATGTGAGACCTGCGGGCTACCGTGGCGTGTGATAGCAGCATGCCAAAGAGATGAGAGAGAGACAAGTTGAATGCATTACAGATGGTCTTACACTCGAGCGCCAGATGTATAGTCTAAGTCGTTGAAAGCAAAGCTCTCATATTTCGATATATGTACTGGTATAAGTATCCCTACGTGGTGTAGACTGGTCGATAATTATATTACCAAGAGGGATCATTACGCAGGGCTAGACGTGACTGGGAGCTAATATTATACCTTTCGCATCAGCTATTGAGAATACTATACTCCGGCATGCAATCCGCCAGCAGAGGGGACTTGAATCAGCGCATATACAAGCCACCAGAGTAGTTCAAGTAATCTGTTTTGTAGTAATGTGCACGTAACTACATGGTGCACAGTTTCTTCCTTAAATGATTGCATACTCCTTCCGAGTCTCCCGCCAACTCCTTATATACAAGGCTTACACATATAGATCTCCCTAGTTACTGTGCTACTCTTTCAAAAATACTTAACGGGCGAAACAAAGCATGCAATACTTTCCTATGAGTCCTGCGGCAGTATACTGTGTCTACACTATTATGGGCTCTTGCAATATTTACTCACCTACACTATTATCAACCCTCAAAATGTTCAATTCTACACCAAAATAAGCCCTCAAAATGTTTATACACATAGAACTATATGCCTTCAAAATGTTCACTTTTATACTAGAATAAGTCCTCAAAATGTCTCCTTGCACTATAGGGAGGCCCCAAGATGTCTTCTACCCCACTATCATGACCCCTACTCTATATCCCTTGGGTCAAGTCTTTAGAGACGGGAAATAAGTAAACAATTCATATGATCTAGAAAGCGTCTAACTTTTCTTTCGGAATTTTCTATAGAAACATATCACCCACATGTCTCCTTGAGAATCTGGACTCCGAGATGTGTTATGGGGATTAAATGAGGGCTTATCTCGATGGACACCGAAAATTAGCAGGGCTCACAGCTAGGGCGCGTCGCTCCTATTAACCCGGGTTTTCGCCAAGGACACTGTGCAAGTAATTCTTTTTCTTACTTTATGTCCCTGCTCTGAGCAGCAGTTATGCTTTGTACAGCTGTTGAGGTTATTCTGCCGACCCGCCGTCCTTTGGGTCAGGGTGTGATGGATTTAGGGAGTTCTCGGGCCCGAGAAACGAACTATGTACATACTCAGGCATAGAGCAGCTCATTGTCCCTCCACTACAAGTCGCTCTCGAACGTCATGCACCTCCTGCCGAGTGCTTATATGATAGTTACCCAGGTATTTTAATTGATAACTGAAATCATCACCGGAGACTGGTTCTCAATTATGTTATTAATACAATCAAATTACCCCGAAATATTTTGCTACGGAATGGCTAGTCGTAGACCGGGTATAGTGCTAGTTTGGGGTAAGCTTTTTCATTTGATGTGGTGTAGTCTACTAAGGTTAAATCCGCTCAGCCCCCAAGGTCCTACCACCTTAATTTACTAGGTAGCGTGCTATGCGTGGTTCTCCGAGCGGCTTGCCAGTAATGTAGACAATAGTCAAATGCCTGATTATAGAAGCTCTTATATTTTTACAGCAGTCGGAGTGTTTGTCGATAAACGAATGACAAAGTTACCTCGGGAAAAACAAGCTCAGGGATATCCCATCGTGACGGTAGTCCTTGTCATGATTGTGAATGGAGGGGTGCACCTTAAAACCCAGATATCTCAAAGCTGAACATGTGTTACATTTGACGGCTTAGGGGCTGGATGAGACATCAACCCTGATGTTTACGTATTCCCTGCAGAATGGTCACTATTTATATGTTAATGCATAGGTCTCTTATGCACTGATAAAGAACTGGCCTGTCATATTTCGCTTGATAGACGGCTTACAAGTCACGGGCTTGCCGCTGTATGCGGTGTATGAGGTGCTATGGCTAGGTTCACACCTGCAGCTTTGCAAGCCAGTCGGCATATCTTCAGTTGCCTTTTTCATCCAAGCGGCATGCAGGACTCTTTATATCGATTCTGGCATCCGGCCGCATGAAAAAGAAATGGTTAATCGCCCATGTCAGGCTTTACAGTATAGGGATCACGTGCCCAGTAGATAAAGAGTTATTGCACTGGCAGAGGCACTAGTCTCCTTATCCCCTTCCCCGTACTTGCTATCTTACACCCCAGTCATCTGAAATCGTATTTTGGTTTTCCAATTGCTACGAAGCCATCTCCTGCTAAGATGAGCGGATCGCTTACAGTCAACCCAAAGGAGTGGGAACTTCAGGCAAAACTACACGGCGATAAGACGACACATTTCTCTGGCACCCCTTACGAACAAGTGTGGAAGCACGATGATGTCCTTGGAAGAGGTGGGTTTGGGGAGGTGTGGAAGGAGACATGGGAAGATACAAACGGGACAAATCGCAGCGAGGAGCAGCCCCGGGTTCGAGCTGTGAAACGGATCCGGAAAACGGACAAGGCAACCCAGGAATTGCCGAACCTGATTAAGCTATCGACGAAAGAATACTATGGCGGAGACCATTTGCGACATTTCGTGGAATTCTTCGGATGGTTCCAGGATCAACACCACATTTATGTTTCCATGGAATACATCCCCAATCGCGATCTACAGCAGCATATCCAAGAACGGTACGGAAAATCGAAAGGGTTTGATGAAGCCGAGGGCGCATTTATCGTGACAGAAATTACCAAGGCATTGAAATTCATGCATGACAAAAAGATTATGCATCGTGACCTGAAGCCGGCGGTGAGCTCCAACAAGTTACCTTAATAGTACTGTTCGTCATGAGCTAAGTCACTACATGTAGAACGTCCTCATCTATAAACCAGCACCGTCCTGGCAAATAAAACTTGCCGACTTCGGAATAAGTAAAGATATTGAGGTCTGTAGCCCAAACCATGTGTTCCATTAGGAACTCCGAGAATTGAGGACAAGGACTGACCATATCTAATATATAGATAGCTGGTGCGCATACCAAAGCAGGTACGGACGGATACATGGCTCCTGAAGTTGCCGATACCAATCGAAAGATTCCCTACACTTGCGCGGTTGACATATGGTCCCTGGGTGCTGTTACATTCTGTATCCAGACGGGCAAGCCACCATTCCAAGACGCTCTAGCTGTAGGTCGATATATAGACGGAAAAGGAACATTCCCATTCGATCAGCTATTAAGATTCACCGGGAAACTGGTTGTGTTCATCATGCAACTCATGGATGTTGTGCCAACTCGACGACCTACTATCGACCAAATCCTACATCATGAGTGGGTGATCACAAGGGAAGGTGTACCTCTAGACCAACCGTGAGGCTTCCGTTGGCTCTCTTGCTTCAAATGCTTACTGTTTCCAGGGAAGACATCTTAGTGCATAGGGAGTGGAGTGAACCAGCAACCGCGGACTGGCTGTCTTCCCGAGGTAGCTCAATAGGGGAACCCGACAATTTCAACCAATCTGGCTCCCCTCCGAATCCGAACCATATCGTAGCCAATATTTTACAGCCAACTATCAATCCAGTCGAAAGACCATCAAGTCCTCTTCCCCAGATCCATCATGCTACATCAAACCCCATCGGTATACGAACGGCAGGATACAGCGGAACACTACCGCCGAGGCCATCATCTTCTCCGGCAGAAGATGTTGACCATGATGTGGCTCCAGCTCCAATAGAACATTCGAAGCTGCATACCTACATGGGGAGTTTCCGACATCGCCATGATATAAATCATGGACCTTATCAGCCTCCAGATCAGCCCTTAGCACAACCCAAGTATCTCTACCCATCTAGGAAATCCCCCGAGCAGTCGCCTTGGCAATCGAGTCATGGAGATTCAGGATATCACACTGAGTCAGGCTCATATCCTTTGTCTCATCTAAGCAAGGAAACCATCCAGGCTAGAATGAAAGCACAGCCGATGCTGATAGAGAACCCTCGGCCGTATGCCTCCGATCCACTCTTCAATAACTATGCCTCCGATCGAAATCACATTCCAACAGAGTTCATTGGCCCGCTCAACCTACACCAGGTTAGGGTAAATACTAAAGAGCGCCATCTCAAGGTCTCCCCGCTGGCTAAGCCGTCTCTAAGCGAGAATAACCTGATTGACTTTGATGAACCAAACCCTGGCCCCGAAGGCAACATACCATACACACCTCAACATGGCCCTCCGCCATTGCAAGGTAGTGTCGGAGAGGGTCCCTTATTTGGTCCCTGGCTCCCTTTCGAAAACCCATGGACGTAATTCGACGCTGACCCTTTTTCGGCCCCGAAGATCAACTTCTTCCTTGCGACATTCTAAGAATGGGATCGAAAAGGAGTATATTCTACATGCATAAGTTCAAAGCCAACTCCGGTACCTATTTTTTTATCAGGCAAGGTTAGACGATGGGAAGCACAGACACAGAGCAGTACGGTCAAATTGGATAGATGGAATATTAGATATTATGAGCGAGTGGAGGAAAGAAGAAGTTGTAGTTACCTGTGTGTCTAATGAGTTACGAAATAAGCTTCCTTTTCAGTAACTGCATTCCTCATGGTATTACCTCCCTTCAGTGCATGGTGAAGAGATTTCTCGGTCCTCCTCTACAGCGGACCGAAACCAACCAGTTTTGATTGAGCTGAAATATTACCCTAAATATAAAACTTGCAACCCTCTCAATTGTTATATGATATAGTTTATATAATTCTTATCATCGTAGCTGTGTTGCACATGTTTCCGCCATTCCCGCCATTCCGAAGACCTTCTCTTCGCCTTAGATGACGAGTTCATCAATACTAAGTAGTATATCCCGAATAAACCTCACCCCCGCGGTGATCGTAGGTTCCGTGGGATCTGCCCCATCCACGTCAGTAGCTCCGTCCTCATCCTTCTCATCTAAACAGGTCAAACACTTTAGGACGATATCGGAGTACCTATCACCGGCGCGCTCGGGGAGGTTGGTTTTAGCCTGCTCTTCGAAATAGTCTTTGAGATAGAAGGATGGATTATACACAGAACCGAAGTTTTTCTCGATCCAGGCATTGAACTGATCACGAGCTGGCCCAGACTGCGGCTCTTGCGGGGTTTTGTAGGCTACAAAAGATTGCCATAGGCCAATCTCGAGAAGGCACACCCCCAAACTATATATGTCATGTTCCATGCTGTACCTCTCTTCGGGGGTTGGGCCTTGTCGTGATGGGTGTCGATACAAATCGCGGTGCAATTCGGCGTCACCTCTCTGAGCGGTCGCACCGTCGGCGGCCCTAAATCCTTCAAACCCGACAAGAAAAGTCAAGCTTTTCTTGGTTTCCACATCGTCAAAGAGAAGGATAGTCTCTGGGCGAATATTTTTATGTACGAAAGCGAAAGTATGCATATAGCTTATCGACTTAGCCAGCTCCTTAGCAATTGAAAGGCGCTGACTCAGCGACGGCGTACCCTGAGAAAGCAGGGCGCCACGGAGACTGCGAAATGTGTCTTTTCCGTCCGGGGTATTCAGAATGAAATCAAACGAAGGCTTGTCGCCGTCGACTTTCACGACGCTTGGCAATCCAATAACCCAAATGTCAGAGGATCTGCTTTCCTGAGCTTACTGGCAAGCAGTCGAACACTTCTCGTGAGCTCGTTGAGATCAGCTTGCTCATCGCAATGGATTGAATCTATGATGATCCATTTCCGAGTACGTTGGGGAAGTCGGGCAAGTACGGCGGTAGAGTATAGGATCGGACGCCGGTCGAATTTCCTCTCGGGCAAAAATATGCCACTATCACCATCGGATCGTGAAGCCACATCAAGTAACCCTTTGGCCAGGTCAAATGTGTTTTTCTCTTTAGATGCACCAGCCAGTCCTTTGACCTTCGTGGCTGCTTCACTGAGCCTTGGTTTGACGGATACATCATTGTTCTCAGCTATCCGAAGTATCAGAAACCATGATGGATCAAAGCGATGCTGCCAGTCCTCCAGATCCCTCACAGCCTTGTCGATAGTCTCTTTCAACAAGAGGTACTTGGCCTTTTTGATGGTGACCTGTTCTACTCCAGGTTTTCGTTTGATTACATCGTCGATAGCCGTCACCGCGTCTGACAACTTCCTAGAGAGAACCATAGCACTGTCATCCACGTGTTTCCGGTGTTTGCTATCAGACGGCAGAACCTTGTCCATCACCTCTATCTGAAGCTTTGTTTTGATCCAGACATATTCTATGGTTACGCAATGTTCAGCAAGTTCCTTGTCTGCTTCCTTCCATGACTGGTACGCGTTCATGAAGAATTCACCAGCCCTGCAGATAATATTATGAGTAAATTATAGATTCTGCATGGTCAGTTTGGTTTATGATACTTACCTCCAACACGTTTCAATTCCTGAGATGATAGTGAAGGGGTCCATAATATTATCACCTGAGTACCTAATTACACCTCGAACAAATCGCGTTAATAGCGGGAGTGCTATGAAAGATTGAAGAATAACACAATGAATGCCGAGAAAGAATGGGGCACCTCAGTCCCTCTGCGATATGCTATCGACCCTAGTAAACTTCTGGCCCCTTTCCCTCGAGATATTCCAACGCGGCGTTCTCTTAAATGGCAGCAGGGAGTGGACGAACTCGGCTACTGCGGAATCACCGTGAATGCAGTCACGCATAACTATGCTGCAGCTCCTATGCAACAAAGTCGCATGGAGGTGGCCAGCTGAAAACAATGGCTTGCTCATGTAATATATGCAGAGTCCTAGGGGGTTGATACTTTGTTCCGTCACCGACTTTTTTTGCAGATAGAAATGTGGTCAGCATCATAGCCTGGCTCGTCAGTCGGATGCGAGTCATCCCGTTCTGGAAGCCCATGAGGGCTCAATTGATGAATACAAGACAGGATACAAGATTGGCTTAACCAGAGAACCATTATTTGCATTTTCATGCAATGCACGTTGACCTGGCACTTTTTCGACCTAGGTATATTCCAATCAAGCCAATAATACCACACTCCATCAACTATGTGGCTTTTCCAGCGCCTCAGAGGTCAAGGGCTGATTGGACTCCTTGAGCGAAATTTCGGCCCCCGACATTGCTACTGTAAGTAAGCAATTGGCAAGAACCGCTCACACCCTTACATCAACCCAACGTGTACGCAAGTGTTGAGTGCGCCAATGATTTGATAAGGAATTCACTCACCACTCCGTCTAGCTATCACTTTGATGAGGCTCTGCATTCTACGTATTATGCCGCTTTACCCTGAAAATATGACAACTCAGTTACCCTAACGGGAGGAACCACCCACGGGGATATGAAACGCGCGGCCGCTAACATGGTGCTCACGCTATCAAATATACATGCTTTCATTTCCCCAAGTGCCGGTCTTGTCCACGGCAGCGAACCATGAGGTAACATGCACTACAGGCATATGAGCTCTCGGCTGCCCGATCTTTTATGTAGCATCTCCCCAGTGATACTAATTGCTATGACATCTCACTCACTCGTTTTTATCGTCGATTCATGTGAGAATTTGACTAGTCCATATTTAGAGCGTAGTTAGCTCCCTGTAGCTAAGATATTTTGTGTTTTCCTACTCTAATTGCATTTTATAACTATCGCTTATATGGCAAGTCCTAAAGACGTTAAAAAAACTATAGAATGACTTCGAGTATATGGTTCAAATATTTCGCAGGTACGAAGAGTTATCCCAGGATGATCTTTCTATAGTTGCGATAGAAGACAACTCTAGCCCCGTCACCCCTGGTTTGGTACACCAATGGCGTAGCGGTTAAACCCTTACAGGAAGTGAGGTCGGGTGTAAGATATATAGGTGAGGGAAGTGCAGTAGTAATATTCATACAAGACTAAAGAGAAGAGAAGAAACTAGTACGAGATACATAAATAGTAGGCTGCTGGTGGCCTAAGGCAGCTAAATGCGTGGGTGAGGGGGGCAGGGTGTGGCGGGGTAAGGTGTGGCAGGGTAGGTGTGGCGGGGCAGGGCAGGCAAGGGAATGAGTCCTTCACGTGACCTCAGTTAAGAAAGTAGCTGTAGCGTTAGGTGGGGGAACAAAACGAATTTGTGGCGAGTGAAATAGAAAGATCTTGTGCTATATGAACAATAAAAGCCGCGCAAAGAATTATAGGAGAGTATTTGATAGTCGAAAAATATCTTTTATACTAACTTACACTTGACGACTGTGAGGTGCTCACACTTACAACGTGACGAGGACCTGGTCAAGTTTGCCCAGACAGGGAGGAGGCAAGTTTTAAGCTAGCTGAATCTGGGGTAATGTGTACCTTGTGTTTGTTGAATAGTCGCTTATGTCTCCGAATTTGCTGTGTTTATTCTGAGCAGGCAATCATCTTCCGCTGCCTAGCCGGCTTGGTAAGGAAGAAACTGCCTCTTTGAGTCCCTCTGAACTTGCACGACTACAATTTTTACGGATGAGGCCAAAATCGCCGAATCGCGATGCCAATTGCCCGCCGAGGTTACTTATAGCGCCCGTTGCGGGGAATGAGTTGGGGGAAGCAAGCATCTTGCAGCTAATCCAATACCCCAATAGTGGAGCGAGGAGCAGGGCGCAATTGTAGCCAGAGCTTGAGCTCTCTTAATTTAAGAACTTGAAATCCTCAAATTCTAGTTTCTGAGTTGTGCAGCCCAGTATGTCCCTAGCCTCATATATCGGTATTATAAGTTGTTAAACTCGATTGACAGGATCTTAGTGAACAACCACTATAGAGTCTTGATTAAGCAGCCGGCAAAATGGGAAAACCAATCGTTCTTCATCTGGGCGACAACATCCGCTGGAATCACGATGCATATACCCAATTTCAATCCAAATTCGATATTCGAAGGTCTTATAGGTGAGAGTTGTCGGGGATCTTTGCTTTTCTCTTTTTCTTTTCTGGCAATCCTCTACAAGCAGCATACTAAGTGGCGCAATTTAAACAGCATGAACCGAGACGACTTCAAAGCGGCCTTACAATCCAAGAAATTCGGTGATTTTGTGGCCATGTATCGACCATTTTGGAACACCGGGGGTGAAATGGGCAACTGGGACGAGGAGCTAATCTCACTCTTGCCTGACTCATGTCGTATCTTCGCAAGCGCTGGTGCTGGCTTCGATTGGGTTGATACAAAAGCTATGGCAAAGAAGGGTAAGTTCATAGACTTCTCCCTTACCTTTCTCTAGTATCTCTCTCAACTTGCTACTCTCTGCTGCTAGGAGAAACGTGTTAGGCTGACAGGGTATACCCTGATGCCAGGCGTAATCTACTGCAATGCAGCAGCGGCTTGTACGGAAAGTGTCGCCGATGTGGCGCTATATCTCATAATAAGCGCTTTTCGTCATCTCCCATGGTCCGCGATCGCGGCTCGATCGGCTTCTGTAGACCAGTTCGTAGACGCAAACCGCAATTTGGCGTCCATAAGTCGGAACCCGTCTGGTCACACGCTCGGAATCATAGGCTACGGGCGCATCGGGCGTCGCATCGCCGAGAAGGCACACCGCGCCCTTGACATGAAAATCTCGTATAACGATATCGTGCGTATGCCGTTGAACATCGAGGCAGAGACGCAAGCCGTGTACGAGAAAGACCTCGAAGAGCTACTGGGGAAAGCAGATTGTGTGGTGGTCGCGACTCCATTTGGTGGCGACAAGCTTCTGTCCGCCCCTTTACTTAACAAACTCAAGCATGGTTCTCGAATCATCAACATCGCTCGGGGCAAGCTGATTGATGAAGCTGCACTTATCGATGCTTTAAAGTCTGGACATATTGCTGCCGCTGGGCTTGATGTACACGAATACGAGCCGCAAGTCAACCCTGAACTGGCGGCAATGAAGAACGTAGAATTGCTCTCACATAATGCCGGCGCATCTGTTGAATCCCACATTGGTTTTGAAGCGCTGGGCATGCAGAATATTGTCAGCTATTTCGAGACAGGGAAGGCGATCTCGCCAGTCAATCTGCAGTTTTTGGAGGAACGCAAGAGGACGAGTCATTTGTAGACCAGTAGCATGTAATTAACACAGTCAATAAAACACCGGAAATACGCCATATTTTCGTGAGTGGCACGAAATATTCAAGTGAATCGCCTATCTTGAAATGAATATTATAGACACAATTTTAAGCAGTGAAACTCGCTCAGGGGAACAAACGACAACCGCATACGTCAATCAAAGTGCTCCAGTCCGTGTTAGCTCGCAAGTTAATACTTGGTACACTCCTCTCAAGCTGGTTAACTGCTCTCTCCGAATGAATATCAAGAGTTTCCTAACGAGCCAAGCATCAATTAAAGGAAATCAAGTACGGCAGATTGTGTGAAGAGCGGGCAGCATAAGGTATACAGCACCACATAATTTGGCTCTCAGCCGATCAGTTCCCAAATCGTCAGGCTATGAATCACTCGAGCTGCTCTTTTATTGCAAATACTACCATGTTTGTACGTAGCTTACGTTGTCGGAATAGTTAAAGAATCTCCTACCAGTCATAAGTCTAAGTGAACTTGTTGTAAAGTTCAGCAAGAGGATGTAACTATATATTATCTAAATCTATACTTATTTCTAATACCACACGTTATCATCGGTAGTTGACCGAGCCCTGAGTACTACAATTAACGGCCGGATAGCCAGTCTTAGGGTGTTTGAGAAAAGGGGAAAGGGGAAAGGGGGAAAGGGGGAAAGAGGGAAAGGGGAAAAGGGGGAAAGGAGGTACGAGCAAAACTGGGATCAGAGTTTTGCTGCGCACGATGAGTAGGGTGTTCTGAAGTTCCAACGGTTCTGTTTTTAATAGGGCTGTTTCAGAGTAGTCGGGGAGCCGATGATAAAATGCACGCCGGTGGGATCGCGTCACTACAATAAATCAGTAAAAGCCTTCATACTGAGTGTTCAATATTGCGTCTCAGGCGGGCAGGCTCCTCTAGTGGAAAAATAGCTTACCTATAGGTTAGCTACTACGTGAAAAAACGCAGAGATTAATATTTATGACTAAATACTAGATTTTAAGATGTGAATGATTAAAAAACGCAGTTAACTAATTACTCAAAAGCTCTCTGTGAAGATAATTAACGTCTTTAACGCGTTGCCCACTGGGCATAATCTCTACAGGTAACGTCTATCCAGATAACGTCTCGGAGTATGGTGCGCGGTGGTGGTGGACTTTATTAACTGTTTTACTTTCTCGTTTTTCGATTGGTCTCAAAATCAAGTAGCCACCGTAGCAGCGCTGGTCCAAAACAAGTTCAACTCCAACAAGTGAAGTAAAAAGGGGCTCATGCAACGAAACTTCAGTCAGGCCAGGTCAGGAACTAACACACCGATAAGAGGCCACGAACATTATCTGAAGCCATTTATTTAAAGTATCTCGCTGCAAGGTTCTAGGAGTATTTTGCTATGGTTATTCATTGTGACGGAGTAAAAACGACGCCGTTAAACCCCGTGAAGGTTTAACAGTATATGTACCCATATTCTCCGCGAAATTAATACTATTGACTGTCTTTATAACTACTTTCTAGTACGGTACCAATACCTCTCGGCGTTCTTATTTCGTCTTACGTTTACGTTGGAAATTATGCGAAATTCACTTGAACTCACTGCACTAAAACACTTGCCGAGAATAGTTTTGCATACGAAATGAATATGGTTCTAGTCCCACTGGCAAGTTTATATTTGTATCACACTGTTTCTTAGTACATTATTGAACTTGGAATCATAGCCGTTAATTTTGTCAACCGTAGGGTATAGAGCGACAGAGAGAAATTTTTTCTTATGGAGCAGAACTGCAGTACTATCCCGGTACGCGACTAATGGTATAATTTTACTGCAGCGGGTGCCTTGAGATCTGTAACTATTGAGATAATCATGACTTACGGTGGAGGTAGGAATAATCTAAAGAACATTTTGTCGCAATCTGTCATAATAAAAATGCGTCGTTGTCTCATTTCAAGCCGATAGTCCCGCCACCAGCCCAGTGGCCCCAAAGGCCGTTCATGATGTATATATCTGTCACGGAACGCTACGAAATAGCCTTCGGAAACTGTAGGTATTGGGAATGAACCTATAGGAAGTATATATATTGGGAAACCTCTGCCTTGTAGATGCGAACTGGCTTTCCCGTGGATCAAGGATAATCAATATAGCAACATCCCGTATAATTAACTGCGATATTATTAATGCCTCGGGCACTTAATTGAAAGATGGGTGTATCAACGAATACACAGCGGGCAAATTAACAAATCACCATTAGATCAACGTAGAGGGTATCACGGGTAACTATCGGTTACCGAAGCGAGGGTAGGTGACATGTCAAGCACTCTTTATATTCCTAATATCCATCGTAAGATGATTGCAGCACTTACTCGAAGACGTGTACATGTTATCTATCTAATATTCTCCTGGAGAATTAGAGTCACCTCTCCCTCTCTTGTTCTGCTGATAATTCCATAATTAGATAGATAGTCGTTCTACCTGCCCCTGACCTTATGTGTGACCAAAAGAGTGTAATAGTCATAGACGTGTATTAGCCAAGGGTTACTGACAGTACCTGCATCAATGAGGCTAACTTGATAACTAGGGAAGAACCTGATTTGGAATATAATAGTCCGTCTATGCCCGGGATTCTTTATCAGAATCTACAAAGCGGTAGATTATCCGAATCTTCTCGACAGCTCACACTGCTCTTACCTTATTTTGGTAATCCTATAAGTAGTGGAGGCAAAGGTCCTAAACACGCATGTAAACATTTCTTTGGGCATCAGTCTTATGAAATTCCATGCATCGGAACAAGTCGTATCTGGACCATATGTTGATACCATATCCATTTCTCGACCAAAAAACATCCCCAACGTGTTGTTAACTATCAGGATCTTGTGTCAAAGCCTCCTATATGATAAAAAAGGCTATAAATGTTGGACACAAGTGTCCTTGATCAGCGCTGTGCGCTAGTTCTGATTGCGTATAGATCGAGCTCCCAGGTTCTATAGAAGCAGTGTCCCAGCATTATCCCGTGTTTATGACAAGGCAGCCGATGAGTACACCAGAAGCACGACTTTATTGCAAAGTTATACAAGCCTTGGTAGATTCCGGTCTTCCTAGCCTATGTATACCTTAAGATTGTAGTGTTATGTAGGGGTGTTGTGCGTGTGTCGCAATACCCTATGGTATATACCTAGAACTGCCATGTTGATGCCGAAACTGTGAAGCACCTAGAATGGTCTACTGGGTACTTGGCATGTAAAGATGCTGTTACATAACCGCCATAGTTTGGATATCACTCGATAATACTATGGGGATCGATATAACCCTGTACCCGCGGGGAGAGGCGGGAGCTATACTAGTTGCTGTTCCTCTCTGTCTCAACTATACCTGCCTAGGTAGATAATCTAGTTTGTTCTGACGTAAGCCGAGCCAAGCTTATTGTGCCGCAGTATTACATGAAGATGAAGGAAGGCCTAGATTTCAAGTGGAAGGTGGTGGACCCGACCGATCGTTATTATAGGGGCGGCCGATCCGCCTATCAAAGTTGTGGGTCAACGTGACTAAATCCGAATCTAATACTGACTTCACATTCCTACCTACTTACTCATGATACCCTGCATGGCTTTATGCAATGCAACTGCTCGTATTAGATGTAACGGTGCGTCATCTTCTATACCCCTATGTTCCCTTGCCATGCCAAGAAACTTAATAGCGGACCTTGGACCTTTGCCAAGTGTTCAACGATTTCATAGTAAGCTTCAATGCGATTTGATATCATTCCCGCGGGAAGAGCCCGCACGCTATACAATTAGTCACCACATACATGAAGCTATGACGATCTATCTCGTCTAGCAACAAGATTCTCAACATATCAAATACAAGGCTAGGCAAAGGAAGAATACCATTTAGAGCGATTCAATATTCAATAGGCATTGTACAACGCGGCCCCCAGCGCAACCGGAATACAACTCTGCTCCCGAGCACGAGAAATAATGCCCGAGTCAGATTTCACAATGGATTCTCTTGATGATCTCTTTACTTGGAAGGGGTTGTTTTTGGGTCTCCTCGTCTACATAGTTACTATTCTTGCCTCACGGCGATATTTTTCACCATTAAGTGATATCCCAGGGCCTTTTCTCGCCTCTGTCACAAGATTATGGCATATCGCAACGATTGTCAAAGGCAAGCAGAACATCAAGATTCTTGAGCTTCATAGGAAACATGGTATGAGATGTCATCTGACCAAGTCCAACATTGGATATTACGATATCTTTATTTGACACCCGATTTATAGGTCATTTCGTGCGCATTGCCCATAATGAAGTCAGCGTTGGTCATCCGGATGCGATCAAAAACGTTCTGCTAGCTGCAAATCCCAAGGTAAATAAAATCCCACGTACTACGTACTCGGCCGCCGACGTCACTAATGACCGCAATGCTTGTAGTCACCATGGTACAAGCTTCTGGCATTTCCGGACTGGCGATTCCAAAGTCCACTATCTACCATCAATATTAAGGCCAAAAATGAGCGCACTCGGTGGCTGGCATCTGGCTTCACGACCACCAACGTCCTGAAGACAGAGACTAATATGGACCGGCAGATCATGCGACTCAAAGATTGGATTGATAAATACACAGAATCTAGCGAGCCAATGGAATTTGACAAATTCCTGACTTACTGCACCTTCGACGTGCTTGGAGAAGTCATGTTTAGCAAGGCCTTTGGATTTCTTGACAAGGGTACCGACATAGGGGACACTATCGCGTGGTCCGGTATGCTCAACATGACTGTCACATGTGGTGGATACTACCGCTGGCTACTCAATCTTTTCTTGATGAACCCGATCATTACGTCGCTTACGACCACGCCAATGGGCTATCTGGGTGATCTGTCCCAGGGTGCACTCCAGGAACGACACGATGACCCCACTGATCACCCCGATGTTGTGAACATGTGGTTTCAGAACTACCGCAAACACCCCGATCGTGTCTCCTTCAAGGATATCCAAAGCGCTAATGCTGTGGTTATTGGCGCAGGATCGGACACGGTTTCGTGCGCCGTACAGTCTTTCATATATCATCTCCTCCGCCACCCAGAGAAGCTAAAGAAGGCCAGGGACGAGATAGCATACTATCAGAAGACTGAGGGTATCTGTTACGGTCGAGTAGTTTCCTTTGCCGACGCCCAGAAGCTGACATACGTGAACGCCTGTCTCAAAGAAGGTATAAGGGTGTTCGCGCCGGTTCAATGGCAGCTTGCTCGCCAAGCGGCCCCGGGAGGCGTTACTATTGGTGATCGGACGTTCCCCGAGGGCACTTTACTGTCAGTTAACCCGCACGTGATGCATCGCAACCGCGAGATATGGGGTGAAGATGCAGATACGTTCCGACCAGAGCGGTGGCTTGAAGCAGAGAATGCTTCGCGCGAGAAGTATTTTGTCCCAGTAAGAATATTTCAACTGTTTCGAGCCTACCTACTCATGTGGCATACTAATTATCTGAATAGTGGAGTGCTGGATACGCTTCGTGTCCTGGCCAAAATGTTGCGAAGATGGAAATGCCCAAGTTAGTCGCGACACTGTTGCGGGATTACGAGTTTAAACAAGTCAGTCAGGGCCAGGAATGGAGTTACGAGTCGACTTTCGGACTTCTACCTTATAATTGGCCTGTTTATATAAAGAAATACGACACTCAAAGATAAATAAGAGCGTTTATAACACCATACAGGGCAGTATACGCATATCTTCAAGTCCCATTGATTCACTGCTTTCCGATTCGTTTTAAGAAATAGATAGCCAAGTTAACACTGCCTGTTCCAGCGACAAGTGCCTTGGAGGCAAAGAGTTTGCTATTATTTATCAGCCCCGCTCGTCTCGGCTTGATCCGGATACTGTTTTGATAGGTACCGAAAGTCACCTTCGGCCGAGAGGTCAACCATGTCATCTAGACATAGTATTCTTCTCTCCTCAGGTGTCATGAGGTCCTGAAGGTTCCTCGAAACCTTCGCAGTCCAGTTGACCTGAGGTCTCAAATGTGGTGCGGCGTAATACATTAGGGCTACCGCTCGATCTTCATCCTTGGTGCGATTCCTACCCGAAGTGTGCCATAGCGTACCCCCTAATAGGATGAGGTCGCCAGCTTTAGCATCATATGGGACTAGCAGTTCTGGCGCATTTAGGGGTAGTTCCTCTCTATTGCTGAATTTCTGAGAGCCGGGTAAGTATAGGGTGGCGCCGTTGTCCTCCCTCATGTCAGTCAGACACCTTTGTAGGGCTTGCATTAGCCTGGGCTCGTAACTCATATTTGTGTCCTTATGCAAGCTCACCATTCTGCATTCACGGTCCACAGGTGGTTCCATGGACCAGGATACTGCCCGCACGCAAATAAGTTAGTCGAGACCTCCAAGTCTATATCATAGATCTTCGTTGATCATACGAACAAAGGAGACTAGGGGTCATGCACGAGAGGTTTATATGCACACCGAAAGACTTTGGTCTGAATGCAAAGACATTGACTCAGATCCAGGACGGCAGATGTTGGTGTTAAAGTTGGAAAGAATCGGTCGACAGCCTAGTGCTGCCTCGACTAATTCTAGGGCGATCGGACTACAAGATACGCTTTTTAGCACGCCCTCGGCAAATAGAGGAGTATGTCCAGATATCATGTGGATTGTAGGAACCTCTTCCTCTAGGGGAAAAGCACGATAAAAAGAATGCAATGGATGTTGATCGAATACTTACTGGAAACAGAGTTCAGTGAAGATGTTGTGAACCTCCGGTTGATACCATACTCGGACGTTACTGGCGTTCGGGTCCATAAAAGGGTTGAACCGAGAATGGCCTCGGGATTCCTGAATTCCCGCGACGTCCCATAGCTTTTCGAGGATCGCCGCCGCCTTATCCTTAGAGAGAACGGAAGGAACTATAGCCCAACCATGTTCTCTAAAGTGAGCTATAACCTCGGCCCATTTATCAGTTTTTATCTCGTCTGCGGAACCATTCATGTTGACAGAATAATCAGCCACGTAAAACAGAAGAAATTCGTTTACGGAATCAAAGGACAATAGTGATAGTGTGTAATAGCGAAAGTTACGAGACTCATCTCGTTTCGTAGCAGTGTGGAATTACGAGGCCGAAGAGAGTTGATGTCCCTCTTTATTTTAACTCTTAGCCGTAAGATTCAGAAAAAGAATCATTTTCAACCATGACGCACGTTTCCCAAGCTGCTTACTTCTTACCAGATAGAATGTCCGTATCCATGATGGTCCTTTACGTTGTGACGGACTTCATCCTAGAGCTTTCAAGCCCGCGTCGTTCGGGTCCTCGCTTTAATGCCCCTATATCCTATGGGTGGCGTACATATCCCCACATTGTGCCAGTGTTGACCACTATCGTCCGGTCAATCCGGACCAACTCTCAAACTATACAAATTACCTAAAAAGATTGGGAACCTGTAATTTACCCCCGGATCCCCCACCTTTCCACAAAACGTATTGGAGAAAGTAAGCATCCCCATGACGATATTATTATTGCCTAGTAGAGGAAGTCGGGGGAAAAGACGCTGAGGTACGGTTACACCATTTCTGTAACTCGGTAACGCCCGTGCGGCCGCTAACCTACTAACATCGGACCACCGATGAGTGGATCCGCTGTCTGACAGTCACTACATCCGGGCGAGACAGTAATCATATCGCGGCACAGCGGCACAGCGGCACAGCGGCACAGCAGCTCACCATTGATGCCGCATATACAGTAGACCCGAAGGTAAGGGCTGTCGAGAGAATGCTAGAGGTGAGGTTCGTTTACGATAAGCCGCCACAAGGAGATGTGTGCATGCTAGGTACATGTCAATTGCCGAGATAGCTATCTACCTCCCTTCCACGATAGCTCTGCGTGATTTTGGTCGCCTACACTCCACCTCCTATACGATTTAGAGCAATTGACGTTGAATTAAACCCTTCTAGAATGTGCCTCGATCCTTTTTTAGCATAGTGAGACATTGTTCATTGAAAATTATTTGCCATTGCGATAAAGCCTCTCAGCCCTACGAACGATATGATGAGACCAGGAACAAGGTGCAACATTCACCTACGTAGATATAGTAGGTAGCATCATTCATTCTTGGCAGTCCACAATTGCTCATCACAGTAACCCTAGCCATGTGCCCCTTCTAAGGTCCAGAGTTTCCATGGAACAGTAAACGACGGTCAGCGGTTAGCGCTTTTCACCGCACACCATATAAATTGGTGGAGAAATACAGGGGGAAGAGCCGGCTATTGCCCAAATGTAGTATTACCCGTCTTATCAAAAGGATCTACCCGAATTTCCCGTTCCTAGCGTGGTGCGAAGGATTTAGAATATCAGAAAACCTCCGTTTTTACCCTCGGGTCAGAGTTAGATTTTAGCATCTTTAGTCAATGGAGCGAATTAACGTGACGATGCCATTCAGTTTCTGATGTGCGTCACATTATATGCTATAAGCTTTAGACATGAACTTTATACGCCGTACATATGCTACGCCGTAAATCCGTGTAGCGTGATTGGGTCTTCGCGCTACAGTTGCTGCGAGCTAAGGAGCCGTGCCGTAATCCAACATGCCAAAGTCCAGCACATCCCGCCAAGTGCCTATTGAAGCATCAATTATGCGCCACAGTGCAACACTAGCCTAAACGTATTACTGTTAAGGATACGCTATATCACTCAAAGCCTCAAATCAGGGGTCTGGTCTAGAGCTATTAGCCTGCCCATGCCGCAGATATGCAGTGAGCTACCAAGCCTGGCGTATGTTACTCTCGTAACTCGGAGCTTACGCCAATTTACTATGCTACTCGGCGGGGGAGACTCGACGCGGCCGATTAAACTATGTTAAGAGCGAACAATGTGCTGAGACGTCCGTTTCCAATATTTTTACACTTACACCTCCTCCTCTGTCGTCGAGCTCTACGTTACATCGCTTTGTTTCTACATACAGTACGTATGACCCGCATATGCCAAGGCACTACAGGAGGTAGTAGTTTGAAGCCCCATCCTCACCCCACAAGAGCCTCTACCGCATACCGCATTACCCGTGCAAATTCGTATCGTCCAGTCAGGGGTCAAATCCGGGGATCATGAGGGGCGAAGKTTAGGCCCGAGCTTTTTTTTTTACGCACTGCCCCCGGATTTTGACCCCTGACTGGACGATACGAATTTGCACGGGTAATGCGGTATTAGGTAAGGTGGGTGATCTTGTCTGGAGATTTACCTGCATGGGGAGGCGTCCTCGATTGCCGCCAGGGAACATTGTCTCGGCAAGTTGGGGGCAGACTTGGTGAGGTGACGACGAGAGAGTGCTGCTATTCTTGTGGCCGGCGTTGCATTGCATTGCCTGCCCCGGAACACCTTTGTCCCCATTTCCCTTTGCCGAGGGCATCGAGACGGCTGCCGTCGCATTTCCTATCTAGTGTCCCCGTCTCCAAATTAAATTAAGCTTATTGCCCGGGCCACCTATAGGTAATGCAAGTCATGTCTTTCAAAATAGGGCATATTTAATTAAGTATGAATACATGGGCGCCCTGCAAAGTTACGTCAAAAATTGTTCGACACTCACTCGACGCAGGTATATCCAGCTATCTCGGGTCTGCTTGCCTCAACTCTTCTACCAGTGTCTCGCCCGAGCTGGGCTCGTTAGATCAGGCCCCTCACCAACCAAGGCAGCGAGGGACAGGAGGAGTGAGGATTATTTCTACAGTTCGGGGTCCGCCGCCATCACGCCAAAACAATTCTTATTTATTTACCTATATTTGATTGCTGGCTTGGTAAGTAAGATGAATGATACGACAGCCTTGTCCCAAGACACACCCTCACTATATTGTCATGTCACGAGGTAGATAGAGAGGTCTGGTACATTAACTTCTTGGCAACTTCATTGTAGGGTAGCAGCGCAGGACAGTAGCCTACGAACTCACTGTATGCAACGCGTCTTGTTTGCATTAGCTGTTGACATCATCTGATTGATCATCGTATATCTCGTCACGCTGCAAATGATGCATACCCCACGAACTGTTTTAATCATGGCTACAGGGCGCCATATCATTACTGAACTAAATAGGGGGCAAACAACATCTATAAACTACCTTAGTAAGCAGCTTCCCCGTTATTCGTTCTCCTTCCCATACAAAGAAAGACACAGTTGGGTCGTCCCGCTGGAGCCAGCGCGAACCAATCCGTCATGCAAAGTTCGCCACCCCGACCCAGCCACCAGTCCTGAAAATGCACGCATTCCAAAACAAATCCAAGGCCTTTTCCCCAAGTCCCGTACCAGATTTGTCTATGCCCGGGAAGATGGCATACATGTTTGACCCCCCCCCCCTGAGAAGCAGACCAAGGTCTTCCCACAACAAAAAACGCCGTGTATTCCCATGATGCTCCGATGCTAATAAACAATAAAACTCGCCACCTAGTCAGAGTTGTCACTCCCTCCGTGGTGACAGTGCTATACACATGGTGGGCCGAAATATGGCCCTAATGATTAAGTATGTTCGTGAAGATGATGCATAAGTGCGAATTCATAGTTTGTGAAGATAAACGAAGGACACATTGAGCTGGTAGTCTGCCTTTATGCCTTGGGCTCGTCGCCTGGCGGGTTGGGGATCGTGAGCGATAGTCGCTGGCTTTGGCCGCGGTCTTTAATCTGATCTGCCATTGTATCTCCTAGGTGGCTGTTAGGCTCTGTGATGCTCGCTTCGAGCTGGCTACGGTCCCCTTCGTGGGAAATAACAGTCTCGACATTTGGGCGAGGGGTCGAAGTCGTTAGCTCGGGGATCGGTGTCTTCTTCCTTCTCAATAGCTCATCTGATCTAAGTGTCGCGCCCGACGAGCTAGAGACCCTAGAGACGCCCGACGACGCCTTTACGATGTCAGCTTCTCTGGATGGCCGTGTGGCTTCATTGCTATTGCGCGTCACTTTCTCGGCGGGATGCAAGTGGGTATCGCGAGCTGGCACCACGCCACCTCCAATGCGACTCCAAAACATTTGGTCCCGGAGTCTCACACTTTCTTCCCAAGCGCCTCGTTCAGAATCAGCATTGTCTGCGCGCCAGTGACCATCTTTTACCATGCGAAGAAATCCCAGAAAATCGCATGTAGAGCGGACACGCGAAAGACAGTACTGGCATAAGGGGTATCGTTGGGCCGAGTCCGATTCGCTTGTCCTAAACCGGTGATTACGTAAATGCGGTTCGTCTTTTCGCGCATCACCGCAGAGCGAGCACGGATAATGCTGAGGTTTGCTGATCGACGCGAAAGGGCCGTTGGCGGGTATCGGTTCCACCACTAGAGTCCCTTCTGTCATAGCGCTCAGTACAGACCGCCGAGCTAGCCAGGATAGACCTGGGGCGATATCCAGACGGAGTGTTGGCTCGATATCTTCTGCTAGGGCCCTTTTATAGAATTTGGTTTCTTTCAGAGGCGGTAGGGGTGTAGAAGGGGCGGCGGATCCGGTACTAATAGCCGAGGCGGGAGTATTAGGGGTTTGAGGGGACACAGTTGTGGATGTAGGCGTCCCAGTAGCGGACAATGATGTTGAAGAGGCATTCGATGCAGCCGAAATGGCGGTATTGCCAGTGAAACTAAGGATAGGGAGGCCAGTATATGACCCAGATGAAACCCGAGATGAGACTCTCTTGGAAGTTTTAATGAGGGCGAGGAAGTCGTCATAGGATGTGAGATCAGTGCGCAGAACGGGGTGAATAATATGAGGCAGATTAGTTGGGTACGTAGGCACAAATGATTCTAAACGCCGGACTGTGAGGCTCCCTCGGAAATCTGTGTATCATCGTCTTTTGGGTCGTACTTGCTAAATCCGGGCGATGATGGTGCGGTCCCGCTGTGATCATCATGATCGGCTGCCATCTGTTCCATGACAAGCTTGAGCTGTGTAAGCTGTTCTTGTTGCGACCTCAAGAGACCCTCAGTATCGGCTAATTGCGCCTTGAGCTGTTCGTTTTTCCGGTGCAGCACATCTTGTTCTTTCTTGGCGTCTTCTTTGGCTGTTATCACCATTTTATTGGCCTCCTCAAAGAGTGATACAGTCAACGTTTCTAGCTCTTGTTCGATCTTTTTCTTTTCCTTCTCGACTTCTACCCGTTGGTTCTTCTCTTGCGTGACGAGTGCAAGTAACCTGCTCCTTTCGGTTTCAACTGTCTTTCGCGGAACCCAAGCGTCGCCGGACAAAAGCTCTCGTTGTTTCTTGACGAGGGCCTCCAACTCATATATCCGTTCTCTCGAACCATCTAATTCTTGCCGCGTGGCAGAAAGCGTATCGTCGAGGGTAGTCTGGTGGTTTATTGCGTTGATGAGTTTTGTGCTTAGCGCGGCCACCTCCTGGTCTAGATCTGGATGATGCACGGGACTGGCACCGCCATCCGAGGGGGACATGGCCCTCACTCTTGGATCTGGGAGAGTACTATGATCTGCATCTTCCATGATAGACTGGGAGGACGCCATTCGTCTGAGCTCAGGGGGAGCAAGAGAGGCGGAATCGTTTTGGACCATGATTTCGACAGCATTGGACGAAGAAAAGGACTTTGCCGGCGGTCGGGAGCGGGGAGAAGTGCTGGCAGGGGGGTTCATGCTCGACAGCGATCTGAAATGGCCCAGAGAGGTTCGCTTCCGAGATGGACTCGCGGGTCGGTGCTGCGACCAAGCAGCAATTTGGGCGAGGCTGACAGACATTTCATTAGCCTGGAACTCTCAGTTTCCATGCACGGCCGGGCAATTTCAACACGGCTACCCGCAGCAACAAGCTCGTTTTAGATTGCTAGTTGCCGACGAGGCCGCACACAATTGGCGCAGAACATGTTGCACACAATCAGTCACACTTACGAATCCAGCTTGACGACTGGTGGACCTGGAGGGCCCAGGAGACGCGAGAACCCGTTACTACGTTTAACCGAAAAAAACGGACATTTGAGATGATGCTGCAAGATAATGTTTGGCTAGACGGCGTTTGGGCGGGCTGGCAATGTCGGAAAGCAATGCTCGTTTCGCGAACGTGAACACCCCAGTTCTCTAGCTGCGCTATGTGACGGAAGTAGATGGTGGTGAGACTTATGGCGTAGATGCTTTGTCTTGAGCAGCGTTCGGTAGGCAAATGCACTTCAATATCCGGGTCGAGTCGTCTCGTCTCGTCTCGTAAGGGGGGGTGAAGTCAGGGATTGGGCATTGGCCCAATGGATGTGGTGTTGGGGGGTGGCTTAAGGTTTGGCCGCAGTTATGACATCGGATGAGCAAGACTGACTGACTCTATTGAGAATAAGCCTGTCCTGTGTGAAAGCGTCGCATGGGCAACTGATAAAGCGTGAAAACAGACAGGTACGTGTATGTGTATAGCAGCGCACCTACAGTATGATGGTAATAGATGGAATCAAACAGGTTGAACTAACAGCAGTTGAGTAGATAGAAGGGCAAGGCAAGAGCTTCCTTGCCGCGCTGGAGTGAGTGGAGTTGTCTGACGGCCGCCAATGATCGCGGGTCTGGGCGCCGGTGAAGGATCAGTTGGACATGGGCTTACACTACTTTTCCTAACCGCGTAAGTGAGAAGTACCCTGACAGGGGCCAACTAGTACTAAATAATGACGGGTATGGACTTAGAATGCGCGATATCTTAGAAACCGCGATTAGAACAGAATAGAATACTTCCAAGTTGTTAGAGGGAACGATAGTAGTAAGTTCCAACTATTTTACGTTGTGTGCACAAGGCCAGCACACATGGTGTTGTACCACTGCAAGAATAAAGAATAATTTGCCATGAATACTACCTGCCATATGTGCTACACCTCCAACCTCTCTACCTTACCTACCAGTTTACCTGTTTAGTGTAGGTCGCGGACTACCTACAGTACCTAATGTCAATCAATACCAGGCCGCTATGATGCCAAGTGAACAACAACTCAGCATTAGGGGAAGAAGCATATGACCTAATAGATGATGATGTTGCAAATTGATGATCGCAGAGGCTGGTTGTAAATCTCCTCCTCAAGCTAATCTGAGTATGGCATACCTACCGCCGCTCAATCAGTACCTACTGTAGTGTACCTCCCTCCTGGGGAATCTTGACGAACTTTGATTGGGATGTCGTCATCCTGCGTTTGATTACCTATCTCAAGATACCCTAGCGCTAATTATTACCCTTAGGCTAAGTAGATTGGCGCTGTTTTTCCCATTGTCTGAAAGAGATGGGCACGAACGATGAGATACGTCGATTCCATCTCACTTCAATACCCTACTTAGGTCAAGAGGGCAATTTTTGTTTGGCCACCTACCTAGCTATGTAGGCTGTGTGGTGTCTACTGTATTTCGCCATGCAGCCAGCCGTGCAGCCATGCGTATACATAGGTACAGTAGGTAGTATGAATGCCACGGTACACGAGATTCTATTATAGTATTGCCCTTTTAGGCTAGCAGGTATCTTAGCATCTAACATTCTACCCAAATAGAACGAACGGCCCCTGTAATCACTAAAACAGCTTGCAGATTAACAGTTCTCGGCCCCGTTGCTTTGCCACACTCCTATTCCCGTCCTGGTTAGAAAATAGAGGCAAGATTCTATCTCGGTCCCAAGAGCTGATGATTGGACTCTGTTCCTTTTTCCTTTTCTCGCATCTAAACGAGAAATGTCATACAGCTGCTACGACTAGCGATTGTCTTCAAGTCTGGACCTGCGTTAATACCCCACCTAAGGCCAGAACAGAAGCCAGGTACCACTTCTCGCCCCTAGCCCTCCCCTGTTCGCATGCACGTTGAAGTCGCATTTTGTCGTATTGCACTAGTTCCGATTTCGTTTACAGCAGCACTGCTGCTTTGTGACAGGGAGCAATGGGGGCAGCTCCAGCACGAATCAGTTGCTCTCTCATTTAGGTTTTCGAGGCCCATTCCTAATCCCACGTTGCTGACGGGGGGTAACAGAGCTGATATACTAATACTATACTAGTATACAGTAGATACCTACTTTGCGTAAAGTCATTACCGTACTATATGCTGTGTCTATTAGATTTCGATCTTTCCACTTGTGGAGTGCGCTCCTTTCACCTCGCCATCATGTAGTCTTTGCTTGGGTAGGTAGTCCAAATTCAAGACCAATACCAGATAAGAACAAAGTCACTGGACGATGGCAATTAAGATTCTTTGAAGCACGTGCCTATAGGTCTTCCCTCATAGCTTACCACGAGCCATAATATGTCAAGATACTTAGGCTTACTAGTTCAAGTCCGAGCTTACCGTTCGTTGTCCCCAGGATCTATTTCTGTCGTCTTCAAGCCTTTCCGTACTTAAGTAAGACACTTCAGCGATAATGTACACAGCCTGGGATGTAATTAATCGCCTGACAGCATTACGCAGCATGTTGTACACGTTGACAGGTGCTGTAACACGTCAATCAAGCATTGCCTTGCTACGTGTTTCAAATACCCTCTTCTACGCATAAGTATCATTAGCAGACCTAGACATTACACCATGATCACCAAATTTTTCAAACATCTGCCAACTGCCACATCTTGGCGTCTGATGAGCCACCACGGGCCTTGATCGGTTTAAGTCCGAGCTATGCGTGAGGATATGCCAGGTGACTGCGGCCTGAGGTTTTGCTTTATATTGCAACGCAAAGTGTAACAACACGGCCACAGTGGCCTGAGGCCATGGAACATTGTAATATAAACTTCTGATACAGTAATTCTTTCACTGCACTCTCACCCTTTGCAAATAAGACCCTACGGTATGTCTCGATTTGTTCTGACAGCTCTATACGCCATCACCATGGAATTCACAACAAAAGCTAGCAACTAAGAGGTGACACGTTGGAAACCCAAACGCTCGCAACGACTAGCAACGGCTATACCGAGTACCTAGAAAAGATTAGGGAGCACACTCCTTTCACTCAAGCAACAATTGCTATGCTCGCCTCGAAACTGACAGGATGGCGAAGGCCATGCAGCCCCATTGAGCCCATTAAGCCTAGGTAATAGTACGTGGACATGTCTGTCACTCAGCCCGTGGGATGGATGGAACCTTCTCCCCTACGTCAACTTTCTAGTGTTATAGATCTTTGATTGCATACCTAACTTGCTAAACATAGATTACGTCAAGGATAGCGTATGGCATACCCTCTCCATCGTCTCGCACTTTAAGTAGCCCACAATCAAGTAATTAATAAGCAAGAAGATGTATCAACTCTTCGAACCATCCTATCAGGCTGCGAGAATCTAGGATAGTAGATACGGGRCGAAAAA
>NQIM01000382.1:0-40098 GCA_003426235.1 Xylaria polymorpha | reverse complement strand
GTCTGCGCCGACCAATCGCGGAAATCTGGGCAAAAGTCAGCTGACCTCTTTCCCCAGCCTATCAGCTGCACAGTCTGACGTGATCCAAGCCGCATACACATATAACATACATCCATCAGCCATTCGGTACAAACCGACGATATATAACGGCCGGTCTAACTTACTAAGTCAGCCAGTCACTCGGTATCTAGGGTGACGTTACTCCCATCTCACCTTACCGCACCTTACCGCATCATCATCATCATCATCATCAACTTACGCAAGTCAGTCAATCAATCAATCAATCAGTGAGTCAGTCGCTGTATATCTCCTTCCCTCCCTCTATCGACTGACTAAGTAAGTATATCTGTGTAATGTATTGCTTACCGCGCCTACCACGCCAAGATGGGTGGCGAATACGTATCTACCTAACGTTCCGAAGAGTCGTCTATTACGAAATTGAAAAAAAAGAAATCAGGTGGGAAAGACAGAGTATACAAGAAAATAACTACGGGAGCATTAACGAAAAATCAAAGTATACCTAGTATACGCACACCCTCTCTCATCCATCCATCCATCCATCCATCCATCCCCCAGGTATTTCAAATCAAGCGGATTTCCTCAAGCCATGACGCGGCTGAAGCCGTCTGAAATGTCCGTGGGAGGCGCGGCGGAAAAACAGGATATCTTACAGTGTAGAACAAACAAAACCCCCTTCCTTAGCTGGCGTTCATTCTCCCTATCTACTGTACAAGATAGAGGTGGTTCGTTCTTGTATGCCAACCCCGAGAGCGATCGGATAGAACGTCACCTTTTTAGACAAAAGTACCTAACGTTCAATGATTATTATGCGAGAGAGACATTTGCATGGAGATGACTGTTGTGTAACACAAAACGCTACCGTTGTTACAATAAGTATACTGTATATAACGTCTGCTATATGTGACAACCCCCCCCCCCCTATTGGCAGAACCAGCCCAGCATTTCTATACCTAATCTATGCGAATCTAACGGTCTATTCAACAAAAATACCTTGAAATATTGGAAATATGTGGTGTATTCTCTACTTTATACAGAGTGGTCATCCACCGTTACGCTACCAGGGACGGTAACGATAATCCAACACCTCTTTCCCAAACAGGCAAGTGACATGATGGGGAGAGACAACGCCGTGCAATGTATAAGAAACGCTTCAGCAGATATACATAATACATAGCATCCCCAAGCCTATTACGGGGGGATTTAGGCATCGTGGTCTCTACAAGCGGGCTTGAAGCGGCGGGAAGTTCGTTTCATTGGGCCATTGGGCCTCGGGCCATACGTGACGAATCGCCTCCCAAATATGACTACGAGAACACAACAAGGGTTAGCTCAAATAAAAAGTCCTAGATGCAAAAAACATGCCACCGGTTTGTGAAGAAAGGGGGTGGGTTTAGTACATACCCGACGTAGATGATCTTGAGACCATCCCTCACTTCGGCGGGCACTTCTCGAGCATCCTTCTCGTTCTGAGCCGGGAGAAGCACCGTCTTGACGCCGGCTCGATACGCACCGATGAGCTTCTCCTTAATTCCGCCGACTCGCTTGACATGGCCGGAAAGTTGGAACTCGCCCTGTCTCAAGTATTAGTATGCTTCATCTGCAGATGTGTAAGACCCGTTTGACACTTACAGTCATTGCCATCGTCGGTGGCACCGGTCGTCCTGAAAGGAGTGAGATGAGCGCAATGGCCTGGGCCATGCCACTTGAAGGTCCGTCTTTGGGAACTGCTCCTGACGGGCAATGCACGTGTAGACTGCGATTTTTCATGATATTTTCAGTTGGTTCACGGGTCAGTCCCAGCTCATAGGCATGGTTCCGCACCCAGCTCCTCGCCACCTTGACGCTTTCCATGAGCACTTTGCCCAAATTGCCCGTGAGTTCTACACTTCCGTCACCGGGCATGTCTAGAACCTCGATGAACAGGATACCTCCGTTACCGCCGGAGCTGTAGGCTACTAGACCTGTGACAATACCCGGTTGGTTGGTTTTCTCCGCGATCTCATCCTCAAACCGCTCTATTCCTAGAATGGCTTCAAGATCTTCGACGGTCAGGTCCGCCCGGTATGTCTCAGGCTGGCCGCGATCGTTCGCTTCTACGTACTGAACAGCCTTGGCGCGACAAACGGAACCGATTTCTCGTTCTAGGTTTCGAACCCCTGACTCACGAGTGTACGACTCTATGATCTTGGATACCACATCCTCACTAAACTTGACCTGATCTTCGTGTAATCCGTTGACTCGAATTTGCTTAGGGACAAGGTGGCGCAGCGCGATATGACGCTTCTCGAGAGTGGTGTAGCCAGAAAATTCAAGGATTTCCATACGGTCTAGTAGTGGACCGGGTATCGTATCTAGGCTGTTTGCTGTAGCAATGAAGAGGACTTTACTAAGATCGATGGGGGTGTTCACATAGTGATCACTGAATGAGTGATTCTGCTCGGGGTCGAGCACCTCGAGCATTGCAGCTGATGGGTCACCGTTGTGGTTTGCCATACCAAGCTTATCAATTTCGTCTAACAGGAAAACAGGATTCGAGACCCCTACCTTCCTGAGACCTTGCACAATCAAACCAGGCATCGCAGCAACATATGTCCTACGATGACCCCTGATTTCTGCCTCATCTCTGACACCGCCGAGTGAGATTCGGTGGAATTGCCGCCCAAGAGCCGTGGCGATCGACCGGGCTATGCTCGTCTTGCCCACGCCGGGAGGGCCGACAAGAAGTAAGATGGGTGCCCTCTCAGTTCGCCGTTTGCTTTGGAGCATTTGGACTTTGAGACCGCTCGCCTTGATCTTCTCTTCCAGCTCGGGATCGAGGGATGCACTATCCTCGGTGGCTGGCTTACTTGATTCTAGGTCAGTGGTTTCCTGCTGAGCCTCCTTGACCTGTCGATCAACGGCCTCGTTGGCGGTCTGTATTAACCTTACGATGGTAAGATATGACAGCAACCGCTTCTTCACTTTTTCTATTCCGTAATGGTCGTTGTCGAGCTGCTTTCGTGCGGCCTCGAGAGTACCAGTACCAATGGGGTCGTCAGTGAAAATAGACCAGGGTATTTCGGCCAACGTCTCGAGGTATGTCCTGACAACTTGATACTCGGCCTGAGCTGGCATCATTTGCTTGAGGCGCTTGAACTCTCGTTCGGCTACCTTAGCTGCCTCAGGTGGCAGCTTAGCCTCTTCGATCTTTTTCTCGAGTTCTTGTAGCTCGTCCGCATCTTGTTGTTCGGCTTGTCCACCTCCAGGCATACCATTGAAGTTGAAACCCGATGGGGGTCCCCCGAGCCCCGAAATTTGGAGCTTCTTTATATTCCGCTTGTTCATCTTTTCCATATCTTCCTGGTCAATGCGAATTGGTATGGCGGTACTCGTCACCGTGGTGACTTTGATGTTACCCTTAATATCGTCGACTTGGCGTTCTATCAATTCAATGACCTTCTGCATTCGCTTCTGAACATCAACGGCGGCCAGAACCTGCAGCCTGTCTTCGTATGAGGCTTCCACTACATTCATCATGAAATCTGCCAGAGAGCCACCCTCTGCCGGTTGTTTTCTCGTGATGAACTGCTCCAATCGTCGCGAGAGGAGCGGGTTTAGGCCGGCGGAGCCGCTCGACAAAAGGAATGCCGATACCCTCAAGAAGGAAACAAGCTCCCGTGAGAGGCGCTTGAGGACTCCAAAGAGCTCCTGGTATTCGTCGCTGTCTATCTCCCGGCTCGTCACCTCACCGTAGGAAGTGACCTTAGCTTCGAAGAAAGGCTCTTCCTGGATGACCTTGTCGACAGAGACGCGCGACACACCCTGGACCAGCAGAATGAATTCGGCGCCATTCTGGCCCTGGATGCCAGTGATCTTGGCTGTGACACCATAGCCGTACAGTCGGTCCTTTCTCAGGTTTCTACTGTCGGCCTCTAACAAGTCATTGTATTTTTCGGGATCCTTCTCCAGCAGCAATTGGCCTCGTCGGCTCAGCAGGGGCGAATTGAGAGGCACACAGACGACGGTAATCTGATCAACACGCTTCGAACCCTGCGAGGCGCGGGTGTAGACGTTCGAGATGAGGGCGGGTATGTCGGAGCGACTCGGGGGGACAGGAACGCGCAAGACGGAGCCCGGGAAGAGAACGGTGCCCTTGGCTAGTGGGATAACGGGTGCGACTACCGATTGCGACGAGGGCGCCATGTCTAAGGTGTCTCGCCTCTACGTGACTACAGCTACCTGGTACCTGCGTTGCGATGTGTGTCGGGTGTAAGTCGATGTCGCAGAGGGTTGGTGCAAGCAGGGCGATGCGTTTCTATGCGTGTGTTGGTGTGGCAAATTGTTAATACAAAGTTGGTGTGAAAAATTAGAATTATTACATGACTTGATAGGTCGGATGGAGGGGTGAGGAAGTAAGACGAATAGCGGTGTCGATGTCAGAGGCTTGAATGATGATGATGATGATGATGATGATGGTGATGAACTGGCAATGGGATTGGGGTCGTCGGTACTAATCGGTCAGTCTCGGTGTTTGCTGGGACTTAGTGTTGGTAGCTAATACCGTGGTGACTTACCGAGGTTTGATTATACTAACTCCCTGGGAAGGCCCATTCTTTCAACGCCGAGATATCCATGTGATAACATTCAACATGTTTTATTCCGGTATATAAATACAATACTAGCCAAACTATGAGTAGCAGCCATTGATACGCCAATTATATGTGTGATAAAAAATTTTGTCCCGTCTTGAATGTGACAATACCTTAAACATCGTCAGCATCAGACCCAGTGGATTGTACCTACTTGGGTAATTTTGTAGGCATGTACATATTGGATCCAGCTGTGAACGCGCAGTGGGTTTAGCTAGCTGACGGGTGATGGATACCCCGCCATCGACGCCTGCCCCCAAGGACTCAGTTGCCTTACCCGCCTACCTGCCTACAGTAGAGAGCCTACCTAACCGGGCACTATCCAGGGAACGGAAATCAATTAACGCCTGCTGAACCAAAGTCGCGTCTTAACTCCCCATCACGCGTTCCGCCCACCACCGTCATAACTTTACATAGAACGCACGGAAATACCATATTACCCGACCACATCAACCACAAACATGAGCGGTTCGTACTATCCCAAGAAGGATAAAGACATCCCTTGCTGACGAGCTCTATCTTCGCAGCATACGGCGGCGGATACTCGACAACGTCCTACGGTGCAGCAGGGGGTGACGATGGCGGTGGTTTCGTGTGGGGTTCTCAAGGCGGCAGCCAGTCCGCCGTGAAGGTATGGCAGACACAAAATTTGCTTGTGCAGAAACCCTATTTGAGCCTCAACAGACAAGCAGACTAACACACCCTTTTTCTCCGTCACCATAGCCCATCAACGACGAATCTCTCCGGCCCGTGACGATCAAGCAGATCATCGACGCGGAGCCGGCGTACGCGGGGGACGCGTCGTTCCGGATCGACGGGCTGGACGTAAAGCAGGTGACCATCGTGGGGATGGTGCGGGCGATCAATCCGCAGACGACCAACATCACGTACAAGATCGACGACGGCACGGGCGTGATCGAGGTGAAGCAGTGGCTGGACGCGGACAAGACGGCCGAGGAGACGGCGACGCCGGCCTTCGCCGAGGAGGACTACGTGCGCGTGTGGGGGCGTCTCAAGTCCTTCAGCAACAAGCGGCACGTCGGCGCCCACGTCATCAAGCCCGTCCGCGACTTCAACGAGGTCAGCTACCACCTGCTCGAGGCCACGTACGTGCACCTGTTCTTCACGCGGGGCGGCCCGCCCGGCGACGGCGGTGTACAGCAGGGGGGTGGTGGTGGTGGCGACGGCGGCGGTGATAGTATGTTCGTCGACCAGGGCGACGATGCCCGGTATAGGGGCTACTCGGCCAAGGCGAAGAAGGTGTACGATTACATCCAGCGCAGCGGGAACCCTACCGAGGGCATACATATGCAGGTCATTGCGCGCGAGGCGGGCATGACGATCCAGGACGTCATGGCCGGAGCCGATGAGTTGCAGAGCCATGGGACCATCTACACGACCATGGACGACGAGACCTTCGCCATCTTGGAGCGGTAGGAGGGATGAAGGAGCAGGCAGACAACTACAGTGCGTTAGCCCAAGTATGGAATGAAGATAAAAACACATTGTGTCCGGCCTGGTACGTCAGTCGTGGACAAGGCGGGTTATTCTACGAATGGCAGCGGCGGCGTTGGCTCGGTATTTACGGCATCAATCATGAAAATCCGCGACTTCATGGTTGCTGGGAATAGAAAGAAGCATGACCTGATTGATCGACGAAGACTTTTTTTCTGGCAGACCTGAGAAAAAGAACGAATAACTCTGTGTATAAAGCTATCAAAGCTAAGCTAGGTCGAGCTACATCTAGATACCTAGTAAGAAAGTGACAGGACGAATGATAAATACTTCATCTAAATCAACTAAGCTAGGCTACCTCAACTGACAGTAAACTCATGCATGTTGTTGAAACATCTCCCTTCCCTCGTCCCTCGGTATTAGTGTTGAACATTGAACGGGAACCCTGGTGTGATCAAGTGAGTGAGTGAGTGAGCGAGCGAGCGACTAATGGTGAGTGTGCGAAGAAAGCCAAAAAAAGGTACCAACACCCATAAGGATACGAAGTTGAAGAACCAAGAACCAAAAAAAAACCAAATGAATGCAGCAACAACAAGAACCAGAAGCACTCGTGACTCCAATCCTAGAATCCGAAGTCATATCATCATCGTCATCACATAACTCGTCATCAAAGACTTTCACGCGACACGAGCACAGAAGGGCAGGCGCGAAGCGAACAACAACGACAACAACCACGCCACGCCACGCCACGCCACGCGCCCCCATCTGATATCTATCATCACCACGAAAGGACGTCGAAAAAACAACTAAGCAAGCATTGCAGCAGCTAGACCAAAGCCGAGGAAAGAGTCTGCTGTCATGTCAATGTCACCGTCATCAGCCAGCATTGCAGCAGCAGCAGGATTATCAATCGTCCATTCCATCTTCCTCTCCTCCTCTTCCCCTCTTTCTCTCTCTCGATCTCCGATTGTCGTATAGTCACTTTTCACAACGCGCCCCGCGGGTGCTGGTGCGAGGAGAAGCCGCTGTGGAGCTTGATGGGGATCGAGTGAGCGAGGGCCAGCGCGCGGGGCTCGCGCACCATGATGGTGAGGAGTACGGGTGCGTGAGCCGCGGAGCCGGAGTCGCTGTTGTTGTCATCACTGCTGTTGCTGGTAGTAGTAGTAATCGTAGTAGTAGTCACAGCAGAAGAAGCGGAAGCAGCAGCAGCAGCCGCCACGTCAGCACCCAGGTAGAGGTCGCGCTTGATCTCGAAGCCGAACTTCTTGTAGTACCCGTTGTTCTTCAAGGAGCTGGACTCCAGGTACATGGCACGGCCCTCAGCGTCAGCCTGGAATGGTACTAGTTAGTTTAGGCTTGAGAAAGGTTTTTTACTATTTGTGTAGTACAAATGCAGTAGCGTTGGATGATGTGATGCCGGACAATGTTATCAAGCCAGAGCGAAAGGAGGGGATAGGTGAAGGTATTTCATAACAATATGGTATAATAGATAGGAGATAATAAGACGTACCTTGGCAGCCATGTGGTCAATGAGCTTTCTCGCGTAGCCGCGGCGCTGCCCGCTGGGTTTGGTACCTAGGTACACCAGATAGTAGCAGTCGTCATCCCGATCCCCCATGACCTCGTGCTTCGTCTGATGCAGAACAGGCAGCAGCTCGTTGTAGTAGCGTCTCCGGCCCTCAGCCGACAGTTGATAGTAGAGTCTCCACATACCACTGCGCAGGATAGTCAGCCAGTCATCTGAGTCCTTGCCGGGCGGCATCCTTTAATACGCAAGCAATGTTAGCGAGGTTTTGTCTTTGTATCTCGTCATTTGCGAAGAACGGGAATAGGAACGATGAGCTAACGTCGTTCGCTACCATGTTTACTAACCAGAGCGCTACTGCCTCGTAGTCCGGGCCGATGGTCGTCACTACGCCCTTGTAGCAGTGGGCAGCCACGATGTAGTTGAAGATGTCGACATGGAGCCTCCACTTGGACTCGTCGCCGTCCTCTTCCGCATCGAGGAGATACTGTGCTAGCTCGTCAGTAGCAAAGGCTTGCGCCAGCGATAGCGCGGCTTCCTTGCACTCCGAGATGCCAATGACGCGGACTTGGTCCTCCCACTTTTCGGGGACAAGAGAACGTTTCTTCGTCTCAACAAGGGTGACACTACTGCTTACGTGCTCCATGTTGGGTTGAGTTGATTCTTCTTGTCGATAACTTTACTGACTATAGGCGGTGTAAGTGATGCCAAGTTAGCAACCGACTTGAACTCGACGAATATGTGTTTATGTTTTGTGTCGTCACTTACTCTACGTATTAATATTCTGGATACTATCACCGGTATGAACTCTTGAGAGTTGACTTCTGGTGATAGGCATAAATCTACTTGGGTGCGATAGGCAATTGAGGCTTGTTCGAATGTCCACAGACATCAATAGTGATATTCCCCCGCAAACGACTCTAAAAACTTCAAGCGTTTTAGTTTTGAGGTCTGTGACGTCGTCACTGATGTGTCGTGGTRRGGACGAAAGGCAACACGAGGGAGGACAGGAGAGATTGATTTTGGTGCAAATTTGGCTAAGTTGAACGGTTGATGTTGGTTGGTTTGTGAATCAACTTAGAAGAGCTGGTGTTTGAGAGAGAGAGAGAGAGAGCTCTAGCAACAGGGACGACAGTGCGGTCTCTTTGAAAGTGACCTGACCCTAGCAAAGCGGAGGAACTGTATGCTATTTGCAAGAGCAATCAGCTTGGGTGGTGCTTTGTCTTTGTGTGGACTTATATCTGAAAGAGATTGGGGGTTGTTTATTGTTCTTCAAGACAGCTGTGACGTCAGAGAGAGAGAGGGAGAGAGACGAAGAGAGAAAGAGAGGAAACTGGGCCCTGCGGGACTTTCGGGTTCTTAAGAGTGGCAACAGAGATAGAGCTGAGAGCTGTACACACAAGTAGCACAGTGTAGGGGCGTTCAACCAAATCTGGGCGTGGGATGCCGTGCAGGGACTCTCTTACAAGCGGTCAGCTTGAGCCGCAAATGAACGTCCCGGAAAACCATCGCAACAGCACAGCGCGGGCCTCCAGTGGAGCGACAGTGGTCGATATCGCCTACGGCGCATGCCGTGGTGGCCGCTTAACCGGAGTGTTGCGCTCGCCTGTGTCACGGTCACAGTGCGGCAGGCCCGACTTATCGGATCTTAGGCAAACGCGGAGACGGGGAGTGACACGAGCAGCTCCTCGTCACGGCGACAACGTATGCATGTCCAAGGTCGCCATTCGCCCATTGGACGATCTGGCTGGCATGACAAGGTTGGTTGTGTGTGGACGGGTAGGGAGACCAGCACCAGGGCGCCTGGCATATGCAATGCAACTATCTATCATTACTATACTCAGACCAGACTCAGACTATCTTTCCTCCCCCAGAATGGGTAGTCAGAGTGGGGTTGTTCTGGCCAGCTACTTACCTGTTGGCCTGTCTCCTCCTCATTCCCCAAGGAAGTGAAAGAGGTGTCGTGATTAGAAACTGGGTATCGATGTCTCAAATGATGAATTCCTATTAGTTTCCAGGGGTCTGGTGCTTACCCCGTCTCTCCCTTTCTCCCTACGGCATTCACTCTTCAACCCGAGGTATACCGCCCTACACGCTGATGCAATCTCTGGGGTGTGGCCGATCTCGGCTGGATAAGGGAACTTGGGTCAATAGATATGAATGGCCCATCTCGTCACAGATATGTCGTCACACTCTCCCTACATAGGGTCGTGGGACGTGCCCACGGGGTTAAAGAACTGGCGGGGACTGGGTTGGAACCCTATCGCCGTGGGATGTGCAAACTTCATGCTCCCCCAAGGCTCGCTCGGATGTAGGGAAGCTTCGTTTGATTGGTTTATGCTGTTGTGGCCACCTAAAACCATTCTCGTTGGCTTCTATGAATACTTGTGTATAGTGTATAACGTGACTCATAAACATTGGGCTTCTGTATCAGCGAAACAGAGGAGATCTCTGCTTCGAAGAACCGGTGAGGGTGGGGGGATATCTAGCATCGTTGGTCGACCATAACCAGAACATCGTCTCTAGCCGCTAATAATAAACTGACTGCCGAACTATTTCTTTTGCCGCCCAGCCTCAAAGTCTCCGTGTCTTCTTGTTTTATGTAACTTTTTTTCTTTATTGCATTCCCCATTCGTCTCCCGCTGCCGGGTAGCGGCGGACCGACACCTACATGCGTCTAATTTCTTGCTCGTTGAGGTATTTCTCGAGTCCAGAGTCGAGATTAGTCCACCACTCAAAGAGCATTGATTCGCAGATGAGTTTGAACCAAGGCGTGAACTTCAGCGTGGGGTCTTTAAATAGAGCCTTGAGCTCATCTTGTGTGACGTATTTGTAATCTTTGACTTCATTTGGGTTGATGTTGAGATCGACATTGGCCTTGATGAAGAGGATATAGTCAACTGATTCGTCTGTTAGTATCAAAAATACTAGGCAATGTACCCGATAAGTATACTCACTCTCATGCTCGCCCCATTTACCGTCGCTGGGGGCTTTGTAGTGAATGCGCGTTAAGAAGCGGAAGTCCTCAAACGGGACCTGCTCCGTCTTGATGCCCAGCTCATGGTCGAGCTTGCGTTGGGCGGCGCGCTTGACGCCATCGACTGAGTCGGGCAGGTTCGAGCCGGTCTCGCTAGGAATATGAAGGGGGTGCGAGCAGCATGTGTTGGTCCACATGTCCGGGAACGTGATCTTCTCTTCGGCTCGCTGCTGGAGGAGCAATCGGTTCTGGTCGTCGAACAGGAAGCACGAGAAGGCCCGGTGAAGGAGGCCCTTGTCAATGTTGGACATGAGATGGCCTACCGAGGGGGACGTGGTCAAGTCAGCACTAGCACTGTCGGGGCGCGCACTCGCGGTCGGCCTTCCACTCACAAAGCTTCTTGCTCGCAGTGCCTATTGGGTTGTCATCGTTATCCAGCACGATGCACACCTCGTCCATCAGACGTATTTGCTCGGCATCGTGACCCTCGAGCCCGGCGGAACTCGTGTCAATGTCCGGGAACAGCTTCAGGATGGTTTCTGCCGAGGGGGCAGTCTGCGTGACGGTACTTGTGGAGGCCATTTTGACTTGTTGGGATTTGCGCCGCTCGCGTTGATCGTGGAAACAAGAATGGAGAGGAGGAATGGGGAGAGGGGCAAAATCGACCAGCTTTATCACCAGTGATAGAAGTATCAAAATGTTCTAAAAGCACGCTACAATCCACTACTGTATGCTAGGCATGCCGCTGCTCCATATACCGGCAAGGTTAGCAAGGTACAAATCAAATGCAGCGCCTGTGCTTACCATACTTCTAATAGACTAACTACTAATACCGGTAGCGCAATCTCTCCATGGGGCAGGACATAGGGCACAGCAGTGACATAGGTATACAGTAGAAGAGGTATTAGTAGGGTCTAGGTCACTTTACAGTCACCGTTCACCACGGCCTATGCCGTGTTGGGAAAAAGCGCGGGGCTAGTCAGAGTACGTGTAAGTCGGGAATGTCCCAACTGAGCTACCCCGATATCCGACGCCCAATCCCTGATGATCTATCGTAATCGTATACTAATACTAATACGATCCCTGAATGTCTCATCGGTCGATTTTATAACTCCAAACGCCACTGTAGATAACCGAGTCCAGACATGCATGGTGAATGTGAGATGATATATGAACTCCAACGTCGCTACGCAGGTCCAAATGGCTCGTATCCGAAATATTGTCTTATTTCTCCCAAGGGTGGCTATACCTTGTAACACAACATAGCCGCCTGGTCAGATTTATGACGACATCGTATTTTGCGCTCATATACCTCCCGTAGACCTCTCGGATGTTTCACTTCATCCTACATGTCGAACATTAGTAATATTGGGAACCCGGACAAGTTGGATGTGTCATGTTGGCGAAATGAGTTGCTAAAATCAGAAACGATCCTTTTTCGTGGCAGACGCCCAATTAGGGGTATCGTGTAACGCTTGCTATGCACCGACAGACAAACACCGTCACTCCTTGGATTACATTACCCCGACACTCCCGGCAGTAGCACAAAAACTCGACACCCAAATGGAACTTTAACCAGCGGTATTACGGTGTTCAGCTTCGCGGACCGACTGCTCCCAATCTCTGGCGTAGCAATACCAGTATTCAACCAGGGCCACCCTGCGTATAAGTCGGTCAGAACTATTCTGCCAAGTGGTTAGGGAGACGCAGTGAGTATATTCGACTTACAAGGCCAGACCGACTGTCGTTCCGGTCCATAATCCGAGCAGCTTCCAGTCAAAGACGAATGCAGCAACAATCGAAATCGGCACTGCGACGATATAGTAGGCCGCGAGGTTCGCATAACCTCCAAATGACTGCTTGCCAATTCCTCTCAAGAGACCATCTTCAGAGATTACGAGTTAATGAATGTGGTACAATTAAGAGGGTGCTACTTCGGGGCAGAAAGTTATAACATCATGTCACTTACGAGAGATGGCAGCCAGCACATCAAATACTTGCATCACCGCGCACAACGGTAGGACTTTTGCGGCAATCGCAATTACCTCTTCATCATCCGTGAACAAATGGGGAAGCTGAAACCGCAGGCTCGAAAGTAACGTCAAATTAAACAACCCGATGAGACAGCCAATGAAGAACGCCTTGTGTGAATTAGCAAGTGTTTGTTGGGGGACTGGTGCGCATGTGAACTCACCACTTTGGCCGATGTTCGAGCGGCCTTGACTAGTTTCGCTCCAATCAAATTAGCAATGCGCGTCGAGGCCGCAATTGAAACGGGGAACGGGATCATAAACATTGCTCCCGTCACCGTCACCAGGATAGACTGCGCCGCGAGGTATGACGTGCCGAACTGGCTGGACAGAAGAGTGAGGATTTCGAATGCCAGCCATTCGGCCACGACCATGATCATTCCGGGTATTGCCAGCCGTATCATGGGCCCTAGGGGAAATGTTAATATTGATCTGTTTCTAATGAGATATGTTCTCTTACCCCAGTTAGCCAGTGATCGTTTCGAAAAGCCTCCCCAACACTGTGACCCATCTACGAAGGCCACGTATAAGCTGAGTAAGACCGGCATTAGAGTTTGGGTAAACGCCACTGCAATCGGGGCGCCTACGAAGCCCATACCCAAATGCCACACGAGTAGCCAGTTCACAAACACGTTAATGGGCGCGGCGACAAGTAGGACATAAGTCGTGGCGGAAAACAAGCCCTGCGACTGTACGAATCTCTTGCCGCCTTCGAATGCAGCATACCCAGGAATGCCAACTATGACAACCCGGAGGTAGAGTCCGGCCAGCTCGGCGGATTCGGGCTCAGGCACGATGTAATCAAGAATCTCGCGGGCAAACCAGAATAGGACGGCGATGGGTATCCCTAGCAGCCACAGGAAATAGGTCATGCGCTGTAGCTGGAGACCTACAAGATGCTTGTGGCCGGATCCGTACGCCTGGGCACAGAGGGTATCTAAACTCGTTGCGAGACCTTGGAAGAAAGCGTAACAGAAAATGTTCGCAGTCATTGTGCTCACTGACTATCCATTAGAAATAGATATAACGGAAAGATGCTGGTATTGACAGGCGGACTTACAAGTGACGGCGCCTAATTCAACCTTCCCAATCCTACCAACTGTAAATATGCTAGTGAGATTTATGCTATATTGCAGCAAAAACGTTAAGATCAAGGGTGGCGAGTAAGTGGCGATAGTTTTGGCCTCTCTCTGCCACGTCGTTTCGATGATGCCATGTGCTACAGCGGCTTCCCATTGTGCGTCCAAGCGGTCCACATCCGATCCAGTCGACCCAGGCGTACCGGGCAACAAGGGTGAAGTTTCGGATTGTCCATATGAGATGGTAGACACGTCTTCATCGCGGGCCGTCCTTCGAACTTTGGTGCTGAAGATAGCTCGATATAATTTGGGAAATATCCCACGCCTAGCCTCGGGAGCGTGTTTCGGCGGCAACAGGTGGTTATCCCTCAGGAGGCTTCGCTCGGCGTCTCGGGACTTTTGCATTTCTTCTCTCGTCATGGTGGGTTCCACGACGTCGTTCACCATGCTTGGCCGCCTGTAGTCGAACGCAACACCACTGGGCTGCTTATATAGGACCGGCCCGATTCCAGATCCATCTCGTAGCTCATCGTCAGAAAAACTGTCGTCGACCGCTTCGTCATCTGAACACTCTGCTAGATCACTGGCGATGATGGACTGAGCAATAGGTGAGCCGGCCGTGAATGAGTTGGCCAGATCGAGCCCCGAAGCGCCCCCTCTCGCGGGCATTGGCCTTGGGTTTGCCATCTCAAGTGAGATAGATAGACCTCCACGAATTTGTTTTCCTTTTTTTTCTTTTCTTCAGCTTTTGTCTTTTGGGGGGCCCGAAAATGTATAAGAAGAAGTTGGATAATGTGATGGTATAAGTTTTAAAGACGTCTATCTACAGTGGATGGCCTTGGTTGGTTACCTTAGTCACACTCTGCAGTCAGCAACGCATTGACTCACTCAATATCCTAAAAGTACAGTACAGTATCTGACCGGTTATAACCAGTTAGTTCGTCACGTCGCGTGCTCAATTCATGAGTAATTGTTACCTTTCAAAAAAGTTAAGCGGGTCCCGCCGCCACCGGAGGAGGCCCCTTGTTCACCTAGAGGCTAGAACCATCAGCCATGCCCACTTGGCTGGGATGGCTGGAATGGAATAGATAAGCTAGGTATACGGCTACGAGTCATATCTTAGATTTGACGGCTACTAGTCGTACCGCTTTTAGATAGTATGCATGTCTATCACGCTTTTGTTCTGGTTGTTTAATATATTGATTCAACTGTGAGTTTAAGTTTTTGTTCAAAAGCAATGCGTATGAGACAGCATTGATGAAGAGCAGGAGGCTGAAAAAGGCTCCCCAGATGGATCCATAGCTATTTCCCGATTAGCTACCGGACCGGTGAACCAATCATCGTAGGTTACTTTATGCATGTGACGCTGTGGAGTCCCCCCACGGGAAGCTACTGCGGGTATCGACCTGTCGAAGGGTTAGGTAACACGCCCCGGCCACCCGCTCCTCAATGCTCAATGGACCAGCTCCAATCAAACCATCTATCTCCCCTCCTTCTTGGGAAGTTTGGGAAGCTTGACCAGAATACCTAACAACATTTTGCCCAATTAACAGCTTGGCAGGGGCTTGTCGTAGGTTCGTCACAATCTCGCAGGAGCGCATAATAATTACCAGCATGATGCAGCAGGCCCCGGAGCGGGACCCGGAAGACGACCCCGGAACCTTGGCCGCCTGCCTCGGTCCGTTCTCTTGTGTCCCCGTCGAGGTGGATGATATCGGCCCTAACTTCACGGGTCAGAACATGTTCTCGACCTGGCCGCTTTTGGGTCCGTTACTGTTCGACAACGACAGTAGCGACGCGCGGGATCACTGCGCAAATGAGCGAAGTGAGTAGCTGATTATTCGCACACTTGGTTACTCTCACCTACTACTACTGCCTCATCAATTACTCCTTGATTGCCTGCCTCCTAACTGTATCTCACTCTTCTACACCTTAAAGCCCTTAACCCCCTTACTTACTCCCTCATCACTTAGCACCTAGCAAATAGCTTTAAATTCTGTAAATTTCTACTCGTTATCCCTTCTCTTTAGCAACTAAATATGAGAAGATCGTGAAGAAAAGTTGAAGAGTTCACCCAAAACACCGCCAAGAACACAAACTAACAAGTTCTCCCAGCGTTCCTCGCTTCCTTGCGCCTAAGCGTCTACATGTCCGTAGTAGCAGTAGCCATCGCGGTCTCGTTTCATCTGCGCTCAGCCCCGACCGCCCTCGAGCAGAAAATAGCAAAGCCCCTAGGACTAATCTTCTGGCTGCTCTCCGTGGCCTGTCTGGTCGTCGGCCTAGGGAACTACATCAAGACCGTGAACAAGTACAGTCGGAAAGTGGCTATTGTGCAGAGCGGATGGCGGACACAAGTATGTTTCGTCTTTGAACCCTGCTTTTCTGTTTATTCTCGGGGCAAGGCTGTATCTCGACCATGGCATGGGGGGGGGATAAGAAAAGAAGAAATAGTGTCGTAAAAGAATAGCGGTGTACATACTAATCATGCTATATTACAGTTCCTCATGTCCTTCATAGCCTTCTCCATCTTCGGAACCTGCATCGCCTTAATAATCATCGACCGGATACAGGATGACAATTAATACTAATATTACTTATCTATCAAAAACGCACCGCGTAAACACGCCAGGAATTTCGAAAGAGGGATGCAGGAAATGTTCTCATCCCTTCATCTCGTTACCATCGAGTTTTTATCTGCCCCGAAGGAACTTATGCTGGGTATAATAAGCTAGCGAGTTACTGAAGAAGGGACTTACATACCAATTCCATCACCTCCAAACACGTAATAAAAGCTTGGTTTTCGTGGGTAGGAATACGGTCATTGTCATATTTTCTACTTCTCTCCATCCTTCAAGGATGGGGGATGAGATGACTCGGGTAACCACAAAGGCACTAAAGATAATGAACGCTATGCTATGTACATGGTATCATAAGCTCAAATATTGTCACTCGCCCAGACGCACAAACAAATACCAAAATCATTCAAACGAGCTAAACAGGAGCCACTCCGCTACTCTCACGGGATTCGAAGCCTGAGATTAAAATCGTAGTTGGGCTCGGACTCTTCCTCTACTGAGCAGCCTTAACCTACGACCTACGGCACATTACAGAACAAATCCTGCGTTGACGCCATCTCGTAGGCCTTCTGCCCCTTCTTGGACTCAGCATCACACTCACCAACCGTGGCTTTGAACGTCAGTCCAAAATCGGTAGCGTGGGCGAGGATATCCTGCGACTCGACTTCGGTGCCGTCCCAGGTCGCGGCAGATAGGGCGGTTAGCGGCCAGAGGACTCCATTGTTCGGGAGGCTGTCCAGCAGCGACAGCGAAGCCAGCTGGGTCTCCGGCGCTGACCGGACTTTCTGTCTAATTTTTTCAATTTCCTCGTCGCTTGCATCCGGCACCGTATATTCCTCGGGGATATTGTATAATTCCCCGTGGATGGTTGTGAGACGCTCTCCGACTTCATTCCCTGGGTATAGGAACCAATAGCCCCTGACACGGGCTAACCGCAAAGCGTGCTCTAGCCAAGCCGGGTGCTGCTTGCTGATGACTTTCTCCGAAATGATTGTCGGTATGACGTCGAAGTTTTCGTTTGCTTGCATCGTTCTTGAGACGAAGTCATGGAGTTCCACCCATTTCTCACCGAAGAAAAGTACCGCGTTACTAGTCGGTGCCTGCCACAGAAAAGGGTTTGGCACCCCGCCACTTTGCCCATTGACATCCTCCGGTTGTTTAAATAATGGAGGAGTGAATGGGGTTTCACCATCTAAAGTTACTAGGGGCTGCTCCAGACTAATTCCGAAAAGACGTTGGCCCCAACTTTGGAACTCGGCAGTCGTGGAATAGCGATAGTCAAGAAGTAGATACTTCAGATCTACCAATGGTTAGTTAGGGCAGTGAAATTGGATCAGCGGTCTGAGGCTCACAGTTAAAGAATTGTGGTGCAACTTGTGCGTGTGGTGAGAGTACAAGAACATGAGACTGTGGCGACTGCGTAGGCCAGAAAGATTCAAGGAATTTGGTTGAAGCTTCGTCTTCCGTTAACTTTCGTCGAGATATTCGGTGTCGAAGCGACAGAGGGCGTTGATTAGTTGGATTAGGGACATGCGCGGGTGGCCAGACAAATGAATCCAGGAAGTGCTTAGTAGCTGCGTCGATATGATGAGGAAGTTCAATGGTGATATGTGGAACAGCACTCGAGGTATAGTCAGCAGCACCGAGAGACCTCAGTAGCCTTATTAAACTGCCTGTGGATTTCGGAGTCGCTTGAATCAAGATATCGATGTTGACCTTATTCCACACTACCGTTCATTAGTAAATTGTAGTTTGCTGAGGCATAAGCTGCTTACTCTTTAATGATGCGCTGTCCAGTTTCGTTATCCAACTCGGAGATTTTGACGCCCATCGAGGCAACTCTATCGTAGTAGTCTTGGAAACCTTCACGTGCTGCTTTAGGCCTTGTGAAAAGTAAGCCTCCTCATCGTTTGAGCCATCCAGTATGATTGCTTGCGGATGCATATATCTGTTGATATGGTCTACAAGACGTCAGCACTCGCTCATAGAAATGACTGGGCGCTCTCATGACTTTCACATACGGAATCCGCGAAAGACAGCCTTCTCCAACCTCGCGTCCGTCGAGATCTCGGAATAATCCGGGCGGGCATCTTCCAGTTGGTCAGCTAAGTCACACACCGATAACTATAAACGTTGTTTTGAGCTATCATACCATGGAATATGACGACACAAGACTTATCGATGCCGTTGATCTCCCAGAGGTGCTCCATGTCTATATTGCTTCGACCTAGGAGCGCAAAGTGCACATGACTCTTGAACCCCAATCCCATTTGGCATGCCATCGGCAGCAGAGCGGCAGCGCTTTTGAGGCTGGCTGCTGCAAAGAGGACATTCCTATTGTTCGCCTGACTGCCCCTCGTGTTCGTGATGGCCTGGAGCGATACCGCCAGGTTGGCAAATTTGATGGGGCCATTGAACTTCCCGTCGACGGTATTCACCGCCAGTGATTGTTTCTGCGACTGGGATGCCGGTTCTGGAGGGTGCATAACATCGCCAGGCGACGACGGCATGTCGGGGTGTGAGGGCCGAGGACGGTTCGAGGGCGGGTACGCGGGACGGCGCATGCGATTGTTGGGGCCGAGGACGGGTATGTTGTGGACGAAGAGGTAGACGAAGACAACGACAGCGAGGGCTAGGCCGATGCGCCTCAGCGAGCGTCGCGATGGGACTCGGGCGGGCTGCCATGACGACGGGCGGTGCTGGCCGACGCTCTTAACGGGCTTGTGGTCGTCATCCTTCTTGCCGAGCTCCTCGTCGCTCAGGAAGAAGCCCCGCATCTTCCTCCATCCACGCATCAAGAAGCTCGCGTGACGGCGACGATGGCGGTAGAGAATTGCAGATCTTATATGGTCGTCATCGGCTTCGACACGTTCGCGGGAGGCATTTCGCATGTTGCGACGTTCCGAGTGCGGGGTAATCAATCATGGAACGAGCTGATTGGGCTGATAGAGTACAATGGGCAGGGTTCATATTTAAGTACATATAGTACAGTAGGTATACCTACTGAGACAAACCACACCCCGTTCGGACTAGTAGGTGCTTGGACCACGGGCTAGTACAATTAGGTTCTGACTAGTGGGTATTTTGAACTGGTACAGCGCATTATCAATTAGGTACGGTACCTGCCTACCTACATCAAGCATTAATAGCTTACAATTGGTACCTTGTTTCTACTAAACACATTGTACAACTAAAACTTACAAGTGGAAGTCTTTAAAAAATAGTTGTAAAGAGACTAGGTAGGTAGTTAGATATCCCCCCCCCTTGCATATAAAGTTCGGTTCTTCAAGGTTGTCACCCTAGGCTTATCACGTAACTTCCCCGACAAATGTTAACTATAGCCAATGTTTAGGGTTACTTTTTGGAATGTGTAACCCGACAGTGCTGCAAATTCCATACAAATTTGGTTAGGATTGGAGCAGACAGCGTGGGTACTGTATGGGGGAGGCGCCGAAGGAGGCTAGTTTCATGTGCAAATACCTAGCAGAATTTCATGCGCAAAAATCTAAGATACAGTAGTTGCCGCGTGCTAAGCATCCCCCCAACAACAAAACCAGCACACTCAAGGTCTAAATCTACCAGCCCTCAACTTAAGCATAACCTGGTTCTCTAACGCCCTCTACATTTCTTCCCACAGTGATGAGTACTACGGAAAACTCTAGTGCCTTTGTGGTTCCTACTTTGGCTGAGCACCATAGGAGACCTGTCCTCCGTAATGGTAGACCACTGATCCGCGATTATTGAGGTATTGCCCTCCCTGAACTTTCCCCGTAGCATAGATGCCATGGTTCACCACTGATGCCTAAGGCCTTGTAAGCACACATATTTCGAAGTTGCAGGTAAAATACTGACAGCAGGACCTGTGTTGGTGGGCTTCACCTCAGCTAATGTCCGAAGCTCGCCTATGACTTCCTTGTACCCCTGTTCCTTGGATTCGAACTTGCAGATCATGTCATGGCGGGCTTTAATGGCTATGACTTTATGTCTGGGGATACCAGGAATTTCGGCTGCTTCTACATCTACTATCTTCATAGGCTAATCGTCAGCATCGAAAATTCGGATAAAGACGGAGAAATTTCAGCATACACCGGGACTCTCTTCGCCAAAAGATAAAAGTTTGACATCAGTGCGGCTAATCGACAACACGTCAGAAAGTCCATCGAGCACCTCGATCTCCTTGGTAAAGTCATTCTTCGAGAGGGCGTAAGTATTCGCAATAGACTGGAGTATCTGAGAAAGTTCTCGGTCCCCGCTGCGCCCGAAAGGTGTTACAAAGAACGCCAAGCCTTGAACACGCTCAGAGATACTCGCATCTCCTTTGATCATTACCTATCGCCTCTAGTTATTAAAGGTATTCTAATTTGTAAGAAAGCAGCTCTTTACCTGTGCAGCAAGGATGCCGCCAAGGCTGTGCGCAACGAGGACTATCGGACGTCGTGCCTAAGATGAAGAATTGCAGTTAGAGACTTGGAAATATAAAAATGGGCTACGTCTTACAATATCTTCACTGCGCATTTCTTTCAGTTTGCCACAAAGATGATTGGCGTCTGCTTCGTAGTCTCCCCAACCCGCTTTCTCATGGTACCCGTAAGCTATGATACGGGCGTTTGGAATATCATCCTTTAGGAAGTGCTGAGGCCAGATCACTTCACGGCCTTCCTTGTCTTTGGCAGTCTATCCCAGAAGTCCTTGTTTCCCAAACATCGGAAGAAACACAATGCTGGAAGTGGGTATTAGCACTCGCTGCCCTGTTAGAAGATAGCCTGAGTTTGGGTTAATACTCAATATTTAGGTCCTTCCCCTCGTTAACAAGTCTCAACTCGTTCTCAGGCTTGTTTGGGCTCTTGTCCTCACCCGCACCAACATCTATCAACTCGCTCTGAGACATGTTTGGGCTCTTGTCCTTAGAACGGCCACTGTGCCTGAAGTGATTCCTAAATCGCCCCATGTTCTCGTTAGAATACACCCGTCATACTTATATTCGATCGTCTGCGGCGCCCTCAAGAGTCAGGGGGGTTCGACAAGGCTGGCGATCCTGAGTAGATGCTGCCTGGGTTGATATTTCCCTCCCAAAATGAGGCTGTAATGGGGGCCTATGATTTGCTAGATCACTTGGAGATCCTTGAAGAATTGCATGCAGAGTACATCTAGATAATCCAATAAAAATGGGATATTCCAATATGCGTTCACGAGCTGGCCGAGTCATGACTGCTAACTTAGCTGAGGACTGCTTAGACCCCAGCAATACAAAGACACACTAAATCTACCTAGGTACCTTAACCATCACTTCTCGGTGACAAATAGGCGCAATACGACATAGCTGAGTGACAGCCTACCTCGTGGAGATAAATCTTAAGGTTAGCGACCGCAAATCCCAGGCATTGACGTTATGTCAAGTATCAGTCAGAACAAGCTTACACCTATCACCACCACCGTATCAACATAGCTAACAGGGCCTAACAGTTCATACCTTGTGATATGCTGACGGCACCTGGTCAAAGCCGACGTGGTACACTACTGTAGGTTTTGATTTGGCGAAGAGTCTAAGCCGGCAGCCTGGCACCCTCGGAATGCTGACACGAGATCATATTCTGTCCAAGTAGTTGCCACAACTTCTTGCAGATGCTTACCACCAAATGCATGGTTTTGGCTGCCTCTCTCTAGGTATTCTTATCAATTACCCTGCTCCAATAAAATCAGCATGGTCCCACCAATAAGGTAATTGGCAAGGCACTTGGTGTTCGAAGAGTCCTACATAATGCATTCGGTGAGCGCAGAGCATCTGCATAGACCTACAGTTGTCGCACTGCAGTCAATAATATATAATAAGCGGGAATGTCGGCTACCGAGGTACTCAGAGAAGTGGAAATACTACGCTAGGAAGGGTGGGTAAGAACAGGAATCTACTAGATTTAACTAGCCGTTTACTTACATCTACAGTACCTACCGGTATTGTTGCACTCAGATCTATCTAGATCATTCTTCAATTCTCCGATTGTGATAATTGTGGTCAACCTCCACACTTACTGAATAGTATATTTCCCTAGAGCCCCTCGCCAACTAATGAAACGAATTTTACACCAAAAGTCGTTTCATTGGGCGGGGGCTCTTGTACGATTACCAGTCACTTTATATCACTAACCATTCTCTTCTATAGCAGAGTATTGCAACGAAGTGTTGAGCGGCTGCAAGGGGGACAGCTAGGCGATAGTACAGCACTCCTCCGTGTCACATGTTAGAAGAAACTGCGAGAATCACCATATCTGAAGGGTGTCGATCATTGGCTGGGATAGGTGGCATCTTCTACATGGAATTGTCAGTTATTACGTGTATTTGCCTCTTTCTAGATAATTTTCGTTCGCATTACTCTCAACCCTGTCAGGGAATAATAGAAAACAAACGCAAGGCTGCTACAGATGTGAATATTAGCGGTGAAGCGCAAACTGTTATTCCTTTAGCCTGTGTCAGAAGAAACAAGACAAAAAAAAAAGTATGTTTAGATTCTTAGTTTTGGTCCTCATTTTCTGTATTCTGACCTCCCTAGTCATTGCCGCAAAATCACCGAATACGCTTTCGAGTATCATCACAATCAACAAGAACAGGTAGGCGATGCCGCCACCACTGGTCACTTTACAAATCCCTCGGGACCTAGGGGAAACTCGCAACAGCAGTTCATCGTAAATAGCTCGGACATAATTGGCATTGCGGTTGGGGTTCCTTCTAGTGTATTCGCTTTGTTCGGGGTTTGTGTAGCTTTCTTGGCTTGGAAATATCCCGATCGGTATAAAAAGGCCAAAGACAAGTGGTTTTCCCCTAGTCAGACCAGTCATGATAAGAGCAGCTATGTCACCAACGACAGGGAGGTGAAAACCTGGATTGGAGGGAATTTATTCGGCGGGCAACATCACGACAACCGCGGACAGATAATATACGAAACTAGAACGCCTAGCGCTCCAAATTATAGAAGCACCTATGGCATAACCCTTGAATTAATGAAATAAACAAGCTGCCTGACCCTAAAGTGCACACCAGAGACCTTTACTCCTATGCTTAATTTCATTTGTTTAGAAATAAGTGGAAAAACTCCCTCTTCTAGATGTCTCGGTAATGGTGGCCAACCTGTCCTTGACTCCCGTAATGCATTCCTCCATCAACGTCCCCATTAACCATATTCCCGTTATTATTTTGAGATTTCTGGAGTTTTCCAGCGCCGTTCGTCACTAAGCTGTTAGTTAAAGCCTCAGGAACCATTGGAGTATACTTACCTACTAAGTTCATATGAGTATTGTCGTTTGTTTGATAATAGGTGTTGTTGTTGGTATAAGTGTTATGTTGAGGTGGCTGCCGGACAATCGCGATCGCCACTATCCCGATAGCTATGACTTAAGGTAATATGAGTATCACATTTAGAGCTTTTATTTCGGCAAAAAGCGTACCCGAAATATGCAGCCCTAAGTTGTTCCATCCCGAGTCTCGCGTGTATCTATCATAGCCCGATGACATTATTTTGTGGCAATAATAGCTTGCTCTAGACGTTGCGGAGAATGAGAAGAGCGCAGAGCCATCGGCCCTTGGCGATATCGAGCGTTATATACGGAGATAGCATCTCATGCCCCGCGGATGAACTAGGAACTAGACTCAATGTGACCTTGTTGCTTTCGTGTGAGCTACAGTATGTATGTTAGGAGCAGCCTACTTACCCTGGTTCCTGCCCTGGTCTTTTATGCAAGACGGACTCGCCGTGGTCTTTTCGTGGCGCTTTCTGAGAGACTATTCTACCTGCATCTGACCATACCGAAGGTCATCCTGGGCCATGTGCCCCCCCTTTCAGCCCGAGGGCAACCCATCCCTGGGACTTGTGCGGGTGGGTATTTGGTTAAGGAATTGCATTTCTATCCCTTTGACAACGACCAAGGAGCTTCGTACGTCGTCAGGCTCAACCTGCCAGGGGGGTAGGTAAATACAATTTACCCTGGGGGGTGCTGTTATTGATAATTGGTCTATTTATTCATGGCCTGGGTCCTTTACTGACGTACAAAGTTCAGAAATCGATCGACCACTTCATTGATCTCCACGCTGCACCTACCGGTCTGTGGTGACTTGTATTCACCTTTCAGCTTTTCTTTTCCTGACCCCGGACTGTTCACACGACGATCGAATTAGAGAAATCGCAGTAAGATGGCACAAACGCAACATAACTCAGTCAGCCACGCGCCAAACTCCGAGGACGTAGACACGATCGTGAAGGAGATTGATGAGGTTATACAACAGCAAGATCCTAACCAGATACACACCCTCAATGATATGATCGTTAAGCTGCTGAGCATAGGAAGCTGCACGAGCAATGTGCAGAACCTAGACAGAGCGATCACCAAGACCGAGGAAATAATCCAACTTACGAACAATGATGAAGTTGCTGCGAAGCTGTTAAACAACTTGAGCAACGCACTTTTGATGAGATATGAAAGGACGAGTGACGAAGCAGATCTAGAAGCAGCAATTTCTAAGGTCAACGAAGCAATTGAAGCTACTCCCAAGAATGAGCCCGACTTGGTCTTAGCTGAGCGACTGGGCAACCTCACCAAAATGGAGTTGAAGAAATACAGGCGGACGGGTAATATGGGCTGTCTGGAAAATGCTATTTCGAGCGCACGCAAAGCAATCAAGAAAACTCGCGGTGAACCAGATCGAGTTTTCTTCTTGGTCGATCTTAGTACGGCTTTATCACAGGAGTACGAACAAACAGGCGACGAAAAAACACTGGACGAAGCTATCTCCTTAGCAAATGAAGCAGTCGGGCTCACTTCTGAAAATAAACCGAATGGGGACATCCCTACAATGCAGACGCCGAATCCTCCTCCGTCTGAAGAATCTGAAAGGGGCAGTCGGTTGAGTAATCTTGGCACCCTGCTATATATGCGGTATATGCTGAAAGGCAATAAATCGGACCTAGACAGAGCAATTTCGAAAATGGATGCCGCGAAAATCCTTATAACGCCAGATCATCCAGATTTCAGAAGCCTTCTGAATAATTTAGCGGTCATACAGTTTGGCAGATACGAAAGAGATAATCATATGGCTGATTTGGATGAAGCTATTTCTAAATTACGCGAAGCAATTCGGGCTACTCCAAATCCCCATCTGGATCTTCCTAGCCGCCTAAGCAACTTGAGCAATATGCTGTTCAAGAAATACGATGCGACTCACGATGAGAAATGTCTGGAAGAAGCCGTTTCCGAAGCACGCAGAGCAGTCGACACAACTTTAGAGCTTCGCCCAAATCTCCACGCGGTCTTCAATAGCCGATACGACGTCATGCTGCAGAGCTTGAAACGAGTTCCCAGCAGCAGAGGGAAGAATACTCCCGAGAAGTCTGCCGTTTTCGCCGTCCGAATCAGCAGCCTGAGCAACATGTTGCTAAAACAATATGAAAAGACGAAGGCCCCGAAGAACCTAGATGAGGCCATTTCTGGTGAGTAATTCTAGGGGTCGTTTCCGCCTTGTATTAGCGATTTTCAGAGTATCAACTTTCCTCTCAGGGTCAAGATCGATCTAGAAGCTCCCGAAAGTCCTTATACACCACATTCAAATGACGATAACTGACTCCGAGCGTTCTAGCGGCGCGTAGCGCGATCAGTGCGACTCCTCATCGCCACCCGGATTTGCCCAATCGACTAGACCACCTAGTCGAAATGCTTCTGAAGCGGTATGAAGAGGTGGGAGACGTAAGGGACAAGGACGAAGCCAACGCTCTTATTGAGCGAAGAGACCTCGGCGACAATCATCACGTTGATAGTTAGTAAGTCACGGGGTCGAACTGAGCACCAAAGCAAAGGGATGGCAATTTGAGACACTGTACCGTAGGAAGGGAGTGGATTTCATGTCAATTAGTCCATTCACTACCTACATCAATAGCCACACACAATCGTTACCACACCCCTTCGCACGTTTTATATAAGGCCTCTGTGCCATTGATAATGCTACAGAGAGGTGCGCCCACGCTTGGCGAAGTGAAATTGTCATGTAGAGCGAAGACTCCGGCGGCATTAGCCTGGCTCAGAGAGGTATATACACGGTGCCGCCGCCAAGCCTAGAACTTACCTAGGTATAGCCATACGCTCCTATCCGTCGTGTCCATACCATATGCCGTCGTTTACGAACTTTTCCGATAGGTAACTTCCTGCCTATGTGTATAGTAGACTGAGTAGGTACATACTGTTAGGATAACGTGGTTATGGATGCTCATGCGGCTCAAACCCCGTTCACGTTCTAGCTTAGCGGAGCTCTAGCAGTGTAGGTAAGTATCTACCGGTACCCGAGACGAGACCTGTGGATCACTCTTTCAACCCCACCACGACTGCTACGCTACTGTACCTAGTGCTGCACCTCGTCGCTCCCCCAAACCCAAACCACAAGCTGCCGTGGGGCAGAATGCAACTACGCTGGTGGCGGGGCAGCACCGAACTTTGGAAATTTTTCTACTGTAGACTTGAATATTTATTCACCTCTCAGGCTGTGTACTACCTAACTAAGCTGTATCGTCTCACGGGAATACTTCTAAGCTTGGCTATATTCAACTAATTAATACCGAAATTTGCGTCGTCGAACGTACAATATATTTATTGTCATAGGCGACCCCAAATAGGTATGGCAAAATCCAGGCGCAACAGAGCCAAAGCGGGCCAGCGCTCCGACCCGATCGCGAAGCCCGTGAAACCGCCCTCGGACCCGGAGCTGGCAGCCATTCGCGAGAAGAGCATCCTGCCCGTTCTCAGGGATTTGCAGAGCGCCGATCCCAAGAGCCGTACCACGGCCGCCGGCGCCATAGCCAACATCGTGCAAGACACCAGATGCCGAAAGCTGCTCCTGCGCGAGCAGATTGTCCATATCCTGCTGACTCAGACCCTGACCGATGCCAGCTTGGAAAGTAGGGCGGCCGGCTGGGAAATCCTACGGGTTCTCGCCGCCGAGGAAGAGGCCGACTTCTGCGTTCATCTATACCGGTTAGATATCCTCACTGCTGTCCAGCACGCCGCCGCCAAGGTAAGCAATGCCTTAGACCTCGTCATCTACACGCACTGTTACTGACTTTGGGCAGATCACCGAAGCTCTCGTCTCATCAAATCCGGCTTTCAGCAAACGGCCAAAAGCCGAACAAAATTTCATTTGGTGCATTGCTGAAGCGCTCACCGAAATTATAGCAGCCTTAGCCGCGGCCCAGGATGAGGCACTTGATGCTGCTAGCACGAACCATGAGATACTGCGACTTCTCTTCAACCTTATATCGACTGACTCTACCACCGCGTCAGTGCTCAAGAGTGCACTCTCGTGCATGATCACAATGTCTGAGGACAATCGTCAATTTGTTGAAGCGATACTCGGCGACAGCGCGAACCAGTGCTATAAGCACTTGATAGCTTTAAGGAACGGCGATGGCTTCAAAGCCGTTCTAGCTTGCGGCGTGCTACATAATGTATTCTCCGCTATGGACTGGAATGACCAGAAACCTGGCAGAGACGATGCGTGTGATGCTGTCCTTGTCCCCACTCTTTCTCTCACCTTAGAGTGCACCAGCCTGAGTGATAACACCGCGAATGGAGATAGCTCGGCGAGCCCGGCAGATGTCTTACAAATAGCCCTCGAAGTCCTGGCATCGATCGGGACAACGCTTCAGAATTCTCTTGGCAAGGGCAAGAAAGGAAAGAAGGAAACTTTGGAAGGACCGGATAGCAAAGATGATGCCATGGATGCCGACGAAGACGACGATCTTTCCGAAGACGATAAGCCGGCAGACGAGGATGACGAGATGGATGAAGACGGAATGGAAGCAGATATGGATATGGTGACAGGAGCCGACAATGACGCAGATGAGCCCTCTGGCATCGACGATTTGCCCACGTTAAAAGAACTAGTGCAGAAGGCGATTCCACAAACGGTGAAGCTTTTCCGGACGGTGCAAGGGGAGGATGAATTATCGACTTTGATTCGCACCCACGCTCTAACTGCGCTAAGCAACATCTCGTGGACAGTGAGCTGCATCGACTTCAGCGAAGGCGCGAATGCCGCCATATTAGAAGCATGGACCCCCGTGGCAAAGCTGATCTGGAGCGATGCGGTAGCGCCGGTGCTGGCTAGTAACACATCCGATGTTGGCCTAGCCACTGTTGTGACCAGTCTTGCGTGGGCGGTCGCTCGGACCTTGCATGGGCAATCGTTTCTTAGCGGGGATGAGCACAACAAGTTTATATCACTCTATCACGCGTCTAAAAACTTGGATGCAAACCCGGAAGACCCTTTCCAAAGCCTGGGTGTGAAGTGCATAGGAGTCCTGGGCCAGCTGGCTCTCGACCCAGCGCCTGTTGCCCTAAACCGCGAAATAGGTGTATTCCTCGTTACGGTGGTTGCTGCGCTCCCCGAAACCTCAGCTGCGGAATGTGTTGAGGCACTCAACCAATTATTTGATATCTACGGTGATGAGAATAGCGCAAATGATAGAGAGGTATTTTGGAAGGACAGCTTTTTGGAGCATATGGAGACGACAGTACCGAAGGTGAAGGCTATGGTCAAGACGGTGGACAAGCGGAAGTTAACAGAATTGCGTGGCCGGGCTGAGGAGGTCAATCTCAATCTTTCAAGATTCATTCAGTATAAGCAAAAACATCGACCATGAGACGAATAGTAGACGCGAATCACGAAGTCGGAGTTATGAGGATCAGATATACCAACCAAAGGGGATTTAAAGTCATGTGGACCAGTATTGGTCGGATTGCCAGACAGGCCTATGCAACCTTCGTCGAAAAGAAGACATTCAAGTAAGCCGAAACGGTGATACGATGGCCCATGTCTTCTATGATTAACCGGTTTTATACACCATGGTAGCGGTGGTCGACATGAACATACCTCATTGATCAATCCACAGGGAGTGGGTAAATCCTCACTAGAGAGCGATGGGCGGCTGTGAAGGGAAGATGCGACAGGCGCGCGAGAAAGCGTCAAAGAAACTAAGGGAGTTAGGTTCATAAAAAGAGATCTTGGTCTATCAATAGAACTCACTTATCAGATAATGCTTGCCATATGTGTACGCCATCATCGCCGAGCCCCAATCGGCAACATTGTTGTCATATATGACGATCATGCAATGTCTATACCTCTGCAAAACCTTAGCTTCCATTCACCCAATAGGCTTCAGCTTCTTCTTCTTTTTCTTGCCATCATCGCCACCGCTTGATTTTCCTTTCTGGAACTGGCGCCAGCTGTCTATGCGCTGGTCGCGAGTGGCCTCCCAATCCTGCTCGTGCTGGCGCTTGCGCTTACGGACCTCGAGCTCATCATCTGCTCGGCGCTGCTCCCGGCCCTCCTCCTGCATCTGAGCCTTCACCTGGCGTTTACGGCGCATCTCGTTCTCGATCAGGACCTCACGGCTCTTGTCGCGCCACGTCTTGGCAAACGAGTCAGTCTTAAGCTCTGGGCTGTCGACGGTCCATTTGTTCTCGCGGATTAGCAACATGCGGGCGTCGGCGATGGCCTCGTCAAGTCGTTCTCGGTGTTTCTCGTCCATCAGCTCCGTCTGCGCCTTCTTGAGCCTGTCGAAAGCCTCGGGGGCTTGTGGGTTCTTAGTCTTGTCGGGATGGATCAATAACGACTTCTTCCTGTATGTGACCTTGATGTCGGACTCAGGTACACCCGGTTGCAGGTCGAGGACGGAGTAGCTATATGTGACTTGTTAATGGCACGCGACAATATTGAACCCTAGGGAACTCGCGGGGACTTACGCATCGAGGCGAAATGCCTTGAGAATGCGGTCTATCTCGGCATCCTGCTCCCAGTTAGTCACGTTGTCGGGTTGGTTCTCTTAGCGGTGCAAGTTGATAGATGACTTGCCTTGTCGAACTCCTTGGCCTCGGTCTCCAGTAAGTCAAGCGCATCTTTATCGTCCTTCACAAGCTCGGGGTCTTTTAATGACATTGCGACTATTCCCTCTCGGCGTGCTGTAGGTCCGGCCGTAGTTGTAGAAACTGTGTAGTTAAGAGGAGGCGGAGTAATGGGAAAAGGTCGTTGTTGGAATGGAGTCTATACCTACGGACGGTACAAGAACTGACACGGGCAGGAATTGGGAGAGTTGGATGCGATGCGAACGAGGAAGTCGCAGAGAAAGGTGGGGCTACTCTCAGTCTAGCCCGACGTCAGGTGGGGCCGGGATCTTATCAGCGCTTGCCGATAACCAAAAAAGTTGTCCAGTAGCGGCCCCCAAGTTGTTCAGCATCCGCCCCAATATCAACCAAGTTCATACCTACCGCTGCAGGTACTTCAAGTTCCGACCGTGAGCCACGGATATTTTCATGCCGTACCAGACACAAATAGGCTCCTGTGATCAAGATGCCTCGCGCCGTGTCGCCCGCGCTTTCTGAAAATGAAATCGATATCCTAGGGTCTCTGCTCACTGATGGGGTTGAGACATCTCATGTGAAGACAAAATATGCTGAGATGCAAGATGGGTTCGGCTTTGATGCTGGAGATCTTTTGGACGGAGATGATGGTGGAAACGACGACGATGGAGATGAGGCTTTTATTGCGTTGAAGCAAGCTGCTGCGTTCCGAAAGAATACCAATCTGAAAGGCACGTCATTAAAAAAGGGCGGAGGTTTTCAATCTATGGGTAAGGCGTGTTATTATCTCTCAGCGCTCTCCCCGGCTTTCTAACCAGCTTTAGGTCTAAATGGAAACCTCTTAAGGGCGATTACGAAAAAGGGGTTCAAGGTTCCCACGCCCATTCAACGAAAGACCATACCATTGATATTACAACGGAAAGATGTAGGCGTCACCCCAAAATACATACATTTTCGTCTCGCACATATGCTAATTCGTCACGTAGCTTCTAGGTATGGCTAGGACAGGATCAGGAAAGGGTTAGTTTCAATTCTAAAACTCGGTCACTCAACCCTTGGGTTCCATATTCAACCAGACGGCTAACGCGCTGTAGTATGCTAATATTTGCTTATTGTCCCTTTATCACGGGATCTACCAGAGGATACTCTCATACATGACTAAGTCGCTAACGCAAACAAGACGGCCGCCTTCTTGATCCCTATGATCCAAACTTTGAAGGCGCATTCGCCAAATATGGGTGCACGTGCCCTGATATTGAGTCCCAGTCGCGAGTTGGCTATTCAGACTTTAAGCGTGCGTATAACCCCTCATCAGCGGCTCCCAGGATCTTGGGACGAGTCATTAACAATAAATACAGGTTACTAAAGATTTTACGCGTGGAACGGATCTCAAAACTATGCTGTGTGTTGGAGGAGATTCTTTAAACGAACAATTCGCGAATATGGTATGTATCGGTATCCAACTCGCAATAAACTAGACTATGCTGATACAAGTTACTCTAGACCGCAAACCCCGATATTATAATCGCAACACCAGGTCGATTCTGTATGTGCCCATTCTGTCTTATATGTCTCTTCGTAGGAAGCATACTAACTCGGTTTGTAGTGCATTTGTTAGTCGGGTATGTGACCTTCTTGTGATTAGTAAATCCGAGAAAATTGACTTTGCTAACCTCTGCTCTAGTATGTCTGATCTGAAGATTGCCTACGATTTATAATTTCCAAGAACATCCAAGAAACGAACTGTGTGTCACGATGGAACTAACGTCCCCGTAGAGATGAACTTGAACGTTACAGGACTATCGAAGATGCAATATGTTGTTTTTGATGAGGCAGATCGTCTATTCGGTTAGTTTGGTTGTACCTGTCAAGGACCTTGTGCTTTACTAATTCGTTTCAGAAATGGGTTTCGCGGCACAACTGTAAGTGAATATTGAGAAACATTGGGCACTTCTGGCCAGTGACTAACTATCTCCATCTAGCCAGGAGATTCTTCATTCTTGTGAGTATATCAAGTGTCACCCCTTAACCCTTCGGCTTTGCCACAAGACGGCATGGTGATGGAATCACACGCCTCGGGAACTATATAAATATCTAAGATGCTCGAGAAATCGGCTTAAATATTTACTGACCGACTGTCAAAGTGCCGCCAACTCGCCAGACACTACTATTTTCAGCTACGCTCCCTTCCTCTGTTACAGAGTTTGTGAGAGCTGGGTGTCAAGTAAGTCTTGTGAAGGCGATGCTCTCGCTTCTAGGCCTCCCCCCTTCCCCCCCTACGCAGTTGCGAAGAGCCCAATCCGTTCAACCATGACTGATTCGTACTTTGCAGGACCCCATATTAATCCGATTAGACGCCGATACAAAGGTTAGCCCGGATCTCGAGGCGGCCGTCTTTAGTGTTAAAGGAGGCGAGAAACTCGGAACGCTCCTACACATTTTGCATGACATTATCAAGATACCCACGGGTTTACCGGAAGGGGTCACGGATGACTCCGAGAACCCCTCGAAAAAGAGGAAACGAGGAGGCGAATCTCACGAAAAGCAGAAGCCCTCGCCTTACGCTACAATTGTCTTCACATCCACGAAGCACGATGTAGAGTTTCTCCAGACGATGCTCACCCAAGCCGGTTTTGCCGTCTCGTATGTATACGGTTCTCTAGACCAGACAGCCAGAAAAACCCAAGTAGAGAACTTCCGGAGAGGAAGGTCTAATATCCTAGTGGTCACCGATGTCGCCGCTAGAGGTATAGATATACCTCTGTAAGTCTCAAAAAGACCTTTCCCTCTGATTTAACATGGCACCAAGAAGAAAATTACTGACTCGTAACCTTCAAGTCTTTTCAATACAATCAATTACAGCTTCCCCGCGACTCCCAAGCTATACGGTAAGTAGTATCATGGATGGCGCCCCTCGTACCACAAATCAAGAGTAACGGCCTCTGAATCATCTGGTCCTGTTCGTTAAGAACACAGCATACTCCCCAGTTCCACATAGCTTTATCCTCAGGAAGAAATTCGCTAATTTTTCCACGTCACAGTCCACAGAGTGGGCCGTGTCGCCCGAGCAGGCATGCGAGTTGGGCTTACAGTCTGGTAAAAGAGACAGACGTGCCATTTCTTTTAGACCTCCAGCTCTTCCTCTCCCAGAAACTAGTTTTGGGAAAGGAGGGCAAGGGAACGCCGAATTTCACAACAGACATGGTCGTTGGTGCCCCGGTTCGAAGCAAGGTCGAGAATTACACAGAGTGGCTCAACAAGCTCCTGTCCGACGACTCAGACCTAACCGCTCTTCAGCGGGTTTCCGAGAAGGCTGAGAAGCTCTATCTCAAGACTCGCAATAGCGCCTCCAGCCAGAGCGCGCGTCGGGCGCGAGAAGTCGTTGCGTCCAGGGGCTTTTCCCAGGTCCATTCTCTCTACGGAGAGGACGTCAGCGCCGTCGAGGATAACCGTGCCGAAATGCTCGCCAAGATCAGCGGCTTCAAGCCGCAAGAGACAGTTTTCGAGATCAAAAGAGGCGCCAAGGGAGGGCGGAGCAGAGAGGCGGAAGTGATCAAGTCGATCAGAGAGCGCTTCGGGCCCCGTAGAACAGCCAACAGAGAAGACAACGAGGCAGAATCCAAGGATGCCGCAGATACCGATGAAGCAGAAGGCGACGAGGACGTCGATATGGAAGTCGCCGAAGACGATGAGGCATCAGCCGAGGAGCAAGAAGTCTCCGACGACATCATGGACGAAGCCCTAGCCGACTCCGACTCAGAAATGGAAGTCACAATATCCCACCACAACGAACACACGGACCCTAGCAAAACCCGCAAACCCGGCAGCGGTTCTAAGCCCGACAATTTCCGCGACCCGGAGTTTATGGCCTACGAGCCGCGGACGGTGAACGCGGCCGAGGCGCGCGCGTACGGGGTGCACTCAGGCGGACAATCGAACGTGAACTTCTTCGAGGCGGCGCGCAGCGCGACCTTCGACCTAACCAACGACGAGGGGGCCAAGTCGTTCGGGGTGCCGACGCGCGCGGGGCTGCGGTGGGACAAGAAGAACGCGAAGTACGTCTCGCGCAACAACGACGAGGACGGCAGCCGTTCCCAACAATCCAACAAGAAAAGCGACGGTGGGGGGGGAGCAAAGATGGTGCGCGGCGAGTCCGGCGTCAAGATCGCCGCCACGTTCCAGAGCGGGCGCTTCGAGAAGTGGAGGAAGGAGCAGCGCGTCGGCCGTCTGCCGCGCGTCGGCGAGGCCGAGCGCCGCGGACCCGGTAGTGCTGTTGCTGCTGCTGCGGCGAACAATGGAGGCGGTGGGAGGAGCACCGTCATCGGTGGAGGTCCGCGGTACAAGCACAAGCAGGAGAAGGCCCCCAAGGCGGCCGACAGGTACCGCGACGACTACCACGTGCGCAAGCAGCGCGTGGCCGAGGCCAAGGACAAGCGCGTCGGCCGCTTCCGCGACGGCGACGGGAACAAGAAGGAGCTCAAGAATCCCGATGACATCCGTAAGGAGCGGAAGCTCAAGGAACTGCGTAGGCAGAAGACCGGGAGACCTTCGAGGAAGAAGTGAACTCTCGGCAGTAGGTAGATTGCTCGAGGTGGAAAGTCAAGCCTAGGTTCATAACCAAGGAATATACATACATCACTTTCACTTATATAGGTAATGTAGAAGAAAGGTCCACAATTAAAAGAACAGTCATTAACAATATGCATAGTCTATTGATTTACCACGGTACAATCTACGATCGCCGTGCCTAGTAGACGTGTGGACGTTCCTCGGTTCCATCTTATTAATACATTCAGAATCTCATGTCTCGGTTTCCATACCTAGCCATATCTACGCAATCTCCGCAGAGCCTTAGCAGCCAGAACCCTCATACTTAGAGCCTCGATAGTTTTATAACTCATGATTGGGGCAGCATAATACTCTCGATGCGTGTTGTAGCATTCACGATTGTCTGGCACCCTGATGGGACTTGAGCCCTACTTCCCATCCTCCCAATCAGGATTCTGCCGAGGCGTTAGCTACAATTCTGCAGACCAAAAGAAATCAACGACCCGTCCTGCTTACCTTTCGGAGGATAACTAGTCCTTCTAGAGTACTGCTTAGACTAACATATTCCTCGTCCTCTAACTCTGCTCGCTCGCCATACGCCAAGAGGACAGGTGTGCTCTGTGTCTGCCATCCAGTAATAGTCTTCGGCCGACCAGCCTGGCCCACAACATCGACTGCTTGACCAACGCGTACGTTGACTGTTAGGGGTTTCAAGTTCTCGTCAAGAGTGACAAGGAACCGAGGATGCATAGCAGTGACAAGGAAGTAGAGGAGATAATGTGAGTTAGACGTAATAAACTGCTTAGCATCAATCATGGCAACGAGGACGGCCAACAAACCGCCGGTGGAGACGCGCGAAAGAATTTGGCGGTCGGTATGGAAAGGATTCAAGGTCATTGTCCCCTTGCCCATGTGCAGCAGCCCCTGTGCTATACGGACCATAAATAGAGATTCTTGGTCTCGATGGTAATAGCTGGCAAGCTGTCGCAAGAGTTGGGCCAATCTTGCGTTGTTTGTTCCAGCCCCCAAGAGACCCATAGCGAAGATAGCGTTAATAGCGACATCGTTGTCGTTATCGTGACTATATCGGGATAATGTATCGTACACCTTCATCTGAGGGTTACTGGGGCTGATCAAACCCATAGCTAACGGGACAGCGCGGCGAATGTTGGCCTCCCCATAATGCATGAGATGACCGAAGTGACGCAGGACCATGTCTTGGCCCACATCCTCACCCATTGCGACTAAAGCAATTCCGAGAACAGCATAGACCTGCTCCAACTCATCACTCTTTTTCTCGTCAGATTCGTCAAAGTGCTCAGTACATATATGCAGCAGATCTTGGATCTTTAGAACGGCACCCGTACCGGCCCAGGCGCAGATCTCAGCCAGCACATGGGTCGGTCGGGCCATTGGGTGGTCCGCCGCCTTCAGTGTTTCCAGAACGACGTCGACTTCTTCTTGGCAACCAAAGAATAAGAGGCCGAGGCCAAGACTGAGAAAGCGAGTCCACTTGTCCGTTAATCTTGCCTTATGCTCCTCATCCATAAAGAGTGTGATAAGGGCCTCACTAATTTCGGGATGGGCAGTACCGACGTAGATGAGACCTAGCGACAGAGCAGCCATTGCAGAGAGTTGCATGTCTTCGCTTGGATTCGCGATGATAGGCAGTAGACAATCCATGAGCTCTTCCCTGTGGGACCCAGCATGGGAGAGACCCAGACCCATTATACAGGCAGTTCGAACAAGTGGGTTCTTGTGATTTAACTTGTCTGGATCGGCCAGTAAGGCGAGTGCCGGCTCACTTTCCAGTCGTGTGCCTGAGTTCATGATTCCAATAGCCAGCATACCACCGGCCAAGATCTGAGGTTCTTGCGCATAAGTATACTTGTCGATTTTATCGAGACCATTTTCGACATCCCACATGAGTAAGGTCCCGAGTGAGGCCACAGTCGACATCATACCCTCGTCTTTGGTTTTCCAAACCCAAGTGTCTTTCTCATCGTCATTTAACATCAATTTGTCGTTCCCGAACCCGGCGTTGACGAATGCATTGACGAATGCAGCCGCCAGGTTGTGGCGAGCAGAGTCCAGGTTTGTCATGCCAGCTACACGGCTGCTTTCTAGATGACTCTTGTAGATGTCCTCGGTGGTCTTGGGTTCCAAAATATTGAGCTCCTTCCCCAAGGTCTTGAAGTATTCGGAGAGTCTAATATTGTAAAGCGCCTCCTCAATCACCTCGGTGTCTGCTTGGTCTTCTGGGTTATCAGTAGTATCTGACACTTGCAAGACGATCTTTTGCCGGGCTACCATGAAGGCTAGTTGCTTCTTAAGAGTTGGGTCGTCTATGGACTCAAAGTCTTGAATAATCCTTGAATTATCGCCTAGCCGTATCGCAATAACCATGGCTTGAGCGTGTTGGTTGTAGGCCTTATAGATGTGGTGGGCAATTCGGAGGAACTGTTCGTTTTCCGGGAAGGTCAGGAGATTGACCATGCTGACGATATACAAACAAACTCGGGAGTATGTATTCTCATCAACAAATTCGGGGAGCCGGTCTATGATCTCCAGCTCGCTCATCAAATCAACGGCGTCGGCTTCAGCGTTGCTCTTCAGGAAGAGCGGCACGAGAACGAGAGCAAGATTCGCGAGGTCGTCCACAGGCTCGTCCGCACCAATCCGTTTTCCGTACACCTCGCCAATCTCCAGGGCCAGGTGCCGTGTGTATTCGTGACCCCATGACCCGATATCTTCGGAAGGTGATAACAGCCTGTACTTCAAGGTGTCTTGGCGCTCCTCGTCCGAGAAGGTCATACCAATAACGGAAAGGACATCAGCCAGAGACGCCTTGTCCTCACCCTCGGGCCAGTCTTCGTACAGCTTCGTCAGTGTCTCGTAATGTGGTCTTAAAAACTTCAGGGGCTTTGGAACTGCCGTCATCGAGGAGGTTGATGTCTTGATTGAGGTCTTCATGGCTTCTAGAGCTTGCTTGTACAGAGAGGCATCTGATTCCTACACACATAGCCAATGGTCAGTCAATAACGAGTTGACGACGGATAGCGGCAACGAGGCGGGTACTCACCGTCAGCCGCTCTACGATCATATCCAGTTCGCTCTTGAGCTGTTGGTCTTCTTCACTCAGTTCCTCGGTAGCTGTAACGAGTTAGCCCGAGATAGACAACGCAGAATGCAGGATGCAGGGTGCAGCTTACCATCGACCTTGCCATCATCCTTCTTTCCATTAGTTTGTGGCAATCCATCTTTGCCCTTCTTGGTCTCGTCAACCTTGCCATCGGAGGCCGTTCCCTTTCCCTTGTCGGCCACGCTTGATGCGTCATTCTTGGGCGCCATGATCGCTGTGACAGCAGTGGGAGAGGCGGGTATGCAAGGGTAATAGGGTGATGGTGACGAAAAGCAGGAGGTTTGGCGGGGACGGCTCGGGTGGGTTTCGAGGTCAGCGCCAGAAGAGGACTGTGGAATGCAGAGTGCGCCGGTGTGTGCGTGTGGGTGGATACGATAGTTTGCAAAGCGATATTGGTATTGGTAATGATGGTGTGGGCGGAATGTTGTGATGTTGCGATGTTATGATGCTGTAGCGGTATGGTGTTCTAGGTGTGACTATCTAGCACCAGTAGTACACTACCTATAGTGAAGCTTCCGGTCCAGCAAGGCGGCGGAAAGATTTGGGCATTACGCGACCCTCTGCCGCCTAGGTAGGAACCTTGTCTATCTTAGGAAGTGGCCTATGCTGTGGCCTATCTGATTGGGAGCCTTGCTATTACGGACCAATCACCTTTCATATTGCTAGGTACCAGGAGGTTGCACTGGCTGACGTAATGAACCGCACAGTCCGTTTCTACAGTAAATAGAGCCAATTCCAACCGTACAAATACAGTAGCCACCGAACTGTTGATATTTCAATCCCTATCCTCATTTGCTAGCCTAGGGTAAATCGGTCTATGACGGAAGAGAGACAACATGTGCATTTCGGGGTTTTTGTTAATTTAAAGTAGATACCTCTGGAGGTATCTAATGGTAGGTATGAGTTGTACAAGCCTAACCTAGGATTCTTTCCGTGTTTAAGCACTCATAACGATAACATCTTGCTCTCCAAGCGCAATAATGCATAGTGCACTCGTGGCCCCTAGTAGTACCTATTTAAATGTGGTTATAGCCTTTTTCTCTTCTTTTTCGCTAAGGCTACAAGGGCATATCTATAGCATTATTCCCAGCCTGCAAGGTACATGCCTAGAGTAGTCAATCCAAAAAAAAAAAAAAGTTCCAAGCAGATTTGTTCCAACCCCATTCGACCAACTATAAAAGTTAACATTCGTCTTCTTTTAAGATGGCCTCAATGGGTGGAAAAGTGGAAATGTGATTGTATACTACAAATCACCCCTCTACGCGTTATCGATAAGCGAGCTCCGGAGGGCGGGATTGAATTAATTTTGGCGGGGTACTTACTAACCTCCAGCAGGCTGGGTAAGTACCTTGATTAAGAAAGTTGTCCAACGTCACGTCAACTTTCCACGTGCAGACCTTAGTCTACACAGTCCATTAATTTAAGAAGAAGACTTGGACAGACATTTAATCGATTCAAAATCATTATAAATATAAGCGTCGAGTAATACCAACTATCTCCCGAGTCAGAACAACCATCCGCATCATCAGAGAAACAATCCCAAGCAAAGCGAGCAGGGTCAGCAGCAACAACCCACGATGAAACTCGACAGCAAGGCGATGCGCCACCTCACGGCCGAGGACTGGCGCGTCCTAACAGCCGTATGCCCTGCTCTGCCCTCCCACCCTCGCGAGCGCCCAGCAGCCAGCTAACCAACCTTACCAGGTCGAGATCGGCAGCAGGAACCACGAAGTCGTCCCGACACCTCTGATAGAGAGCATATCGAAGCTACGGGGAGGTGCCGGGGCGAGTGCGACACTCGATCAGCGCGCTAGCAAAAATAGGGCTGATCGCGCGACTGAAGGAGGCGCGGTACGACGGGTACCGACTGACATACGGGGGGCTCGACTACCTGGCGCTACACACGTACGCAAGCCAGAAGGTCGTGTACAGCGTGGGGAACCAGATCGGGGTAGGCAAGGAGAGCGACATCCTCGTAGTCGCCAACGAGGCCGGGACGCAGCACATCCTCAAGATCCACCGGCTGGGGCGCATCTCGTTCCGGACGGTGAAGGCGAACCGGGACTACCTGCGGCGGCGGCAGGGGGGTTCGTGGATGTACCTGTCGCGGCTGGCGGCGGAGCGCGAGTACGCCTTCATGCGCGCGCTCAAGGAAGAAGGGTTCCTCGTCCCGGACCCGCTGTCCCAGAGCCGCCACACCATCCTCATGTCCCTCGTCCGACGCCTTCCCC
>NQIM01000381.1:0-40174 GCA_003426235.1 Xylaria polymorpha | reverse complement strand
GGTAGAGGCAGATTGGGTTTGATTGCTCTGTGCAGCGTTGGCGTTGGTGTTGGCGTTGGCGTTGGTCGTGACGGGAAATAAAATGGGATGGGATTGGGGATAGTTCAAGGCCGCAGCTGGTGGTCCCAGCGAGGTCATGCTCCTGTTTTTGGCCGCCGTGCCATCTCCAGCTCCTGCTCCTGCAAACGCCGATGCTCTTGTAAGTGGAAGTGGGGATGATGATAGCGATGGTGTTCTTTTACTGTTCAAGTCATCCTGACCGTGTCTTCTATAGTGGTCCCGGCCGTCGCGCGCCTCTCTGCGCAGCACCGCATGGTAATTGTTAGGGTCCATGATCGAGCCCTCTTCTCCCTTCCTCTCTCTCTTACTCTTACTTCTTACCCCCACCTCTCTCTGTCTGTACTTCCTCAAAAACAATTCCCCTCCTCTTTTCTTCCCTCGTTTTCTTNCTTTGTTTTTGCTCACTCTTGATTCTGGTGCAACTTGTTCTGTTCGTTGACGTCCAAACTCTGGTTTTTGGTGATGTCGCAGGAAATTGTTCGCTCGCAACGGTCGCCCAGCCCAAGCAAAATCCCAGGCAATGAAAATCGAATCATAGACGGTGAAGCACCCGAATATGTCCAAATGGCCGTTGGTTAGCGACTCGCAAACTTGGTCAATAGGATCGACGCATGTGCAGTAGCTCTTGCCGTCATGCCATTGCCGCGTTAGGAAGCTATCTCTGCGAAGGCTTTGTCGCAGGGCAAAAGACAACCCGAATGGCAAACCGAATCAGCCGTGCAGCTGCGGGTGACAAGCTCGAACAATCAATATCACTTCCAGGCCAATCTCAGACTACTCTACAAGTCGGCGCTACGGCGAAGAGAAACAGAAAGGGGCACCACCATGCATGAATGGTCGTTTGGCGTAGGCAGCGAATATTAACTAGAATGTCTAGTCGAGCAGATGACACGATGTGAATGCAGAAGTAAGGATGGGGGACAAGATGAGCGACGAAATCGCGAAGGGCTTGAGGAGGAGAAACGAAGGAATGCGTATGAGGGTGAGGATGAAGGTGAGTTGAGTGAGGAGGAGTGAAAGGCGGGCTGTGAGGGTAGACAGTCGACTTGACGAGAGACGACTTCGGGGTTTAGACGTGTTGATTGCTTAGTATTGCATCGTCTGCTTCTTCTCCTCTTTCTGGCTGCTACTAGATACGACCTAACCTTACTTGCTTCCTTCCCACCCATGGCTAGATGCGCCTATTTTTATTCCTTCAAGGTGCGTGTGGTGCACGAATCGCGATGATGACGCAGCCTCTTATCTGTTGGCCTAATCCCACACACAGCGCTTGTCACCTACCGACCTACTCCCAGATGGGTCGGGTCGCGAGGGCCTGCATGACTGACGAGGCAGCGATAGAGGCAAGAGGGAGCACACAATGGGCTGATGGCTGATGGAGAAAATGGCAGGCAGGGGAGGAGAACAGCGCCCTTGAAAGCCACGAGGTGAGAGGGTCGGACAAGACTCGATGATCAAGAATAAACCAATAATCCAACCCGACATTGTACAGGAAACAAGGCGCCACGCCATTGCATTGCTCATGACAGCCAATCAAGGTTCTTCCCAACCTGCCTCCACAACCCCTACCTCTTCTGTAATACCCCTGCTTCCGTTAGAATGCCTTCATCATTTGCCAGCTCCCAGAAAGGGACTGTGGAGAACCATGCGAAGTCATGCTTTGGGTGCCTACCCGCCTCTTTGTTTGGTGATGCGCATCACACGGTTAGCTAGGTATTAGGTATTAGGGTCTCGGATGCGAGGAGAGGTGGGAGAAGGTACGGGCATTACCCAGGACGCGTAGATAGATCTAACAGTATGACATTTGCATAGCATCCATCGTATTATCTATTACTGTAGAGTGTGCAGCATGGGTCAGGTAGGTATTGGCAGTCTAGGATGCAACCACAGTCAGGGTAGATGAGCAGAGATCAATCTTGGTGCAGATGGAAGAGAAGATCCGGCCCAGCCGCAACGGAGATCGACTCCACGCCTTTCCTAGTTGGTCCGATAATGGGACTCGAGAATCCTTCAGGTTGGGACATGAACCCGCCACCCCAAAGCGCCATGTAGCCAATCACTGTTCATTCTCGTTCCTGTGTATGGAATCAGCGGTGTCGGCTCCATGCTTTACCTTTCAACCGAAAGCCAAGTGTCTCTGTTTCAGGTGTAGTCATACATACATGCATTAGATATTCTCTACTCGCGATATATAACGCGCTACGCTCCAATCATTCAGAACACGCGAGTACTCGACAAAAACTTGTACCGATAAACGGCTGTGGATGTTCAGCAATCCAAATTGGTTAACCACCCTAGCAATTCCAAGCCGCGCCCACAGGGGGAAAAGAAGGGAAAGCAACCATTTCTTGGCTTTTGCAGAATGCTGAAAAGGCATGTTCCTGCCCAGTCCCCTCACCCATACACATGACGTGTAAGTCGAGCCAACACATGGGGATATTATCAGCTTGAATAAGTCCTCAAACTGCCACGTACGACCATACCCACTGGAAAACTCGGGATCCCGTCCGCTCTCCTTTGATAAACCGGCGAGGGCCGAATTAGTAGTTGGGTCGGTGACGACCAGCGAATCCTCGGTGTTGTACGTNTTTTTTTTTTTTTGGTTTATTTATGTGATATTTGTTTTGTGTTGGAGTCTCTCTCTCTTCGTCCCTTGATGTAGCTTCAGCCGGTTCCGACCTCCCAACGACCCCGCCGCCGCAGTTCACTCTACATCGGGACATGGAATCGGGTTAGATAGATCCCAGTGTAGGCGCGAGAGCCGAGGTTGGCAATGAAGCGGAATAATATTTAAGACATAACTGATCCCATTCGCTGTGATAAGTTTATTGGTTGTTATGTGGAAGGACTTGTGTTCAGATGGTAGAAGGCCTAGGCCCGCCCGACGGAACAAGAGCCCTAACTTTGCCACTCAAGTTCCGGAAGTTAGGTCGACTTCTCGTAGACGATATTAAGGAAGAAATATTAACTAATTCCAGCATCCGTCCTTATTAAATCATGTAGGGATGACGCCCCCCCCTAGCATTCTGGTGAAGAGCTCTATCCACAACTTGCGTCTAGTGAATCTACCGGCAATGTTATAGATACAGCGGAAGCCGTAGCTGAAGGGCAGCGGGGTAACGAGGTCTCAGTCAATTAAGCTGTAGCTCGCATTTCTTGCCCATAAGCATGTTCGCATCGTTGAGGTCATAATGGGCAGCATACGGTGATTCGCTGGGAAAGCTCGCGAAGCTTTCAAGAGTTCCCTCGTAAGGGACGATTTTCTCCAATGGTGATGCCAAAATTGCTTCTAGGAGCTTCGGAACTGTTGTCCGAGAATATGCTCTTCAAAAACACGCAACCTAGCGACTTATTGATACCATCACACCCTTTAGTGGCGTTCGCAGGGATTTTATGCAGATTTGTCTTGCTCCGAAGGGGTAGGCTGGCGCACTTAAGCTCACTGGTTCTTCGTTGCCGAGGGTTTCAATATTCGGAACAAATAACTTACTGACTCCCAGATAATTATACTAAACCACTGATGTCAGGAGGCTCTCAAAGAAATTGCACAACGATCTTACAAGTACTGCGAGGGTCATGGACGATCTGCTGCTGAACATTCTCTCTACATAGCAAGTCTACTTAAGCGCTTAGCGACACTATCCACCTGCTTGACGACTGGCTTATCTGACTATTTGACCCGCTTTGAAGGCATGTCTAACGGTTCAGGTAAATCTTTATGGGTGGTGATTATCGGTATCATGATGAAAAATCCTACTTCACGAGGATATTGATGAAAAGGGGGGTTTTATCAAGGTGTAGCTACCTATTTTGTGAACACAGAACCGAAGGGAGAAGCGCGACGCGTTTCACTGCTCTATTCGTGAAAGCGGGACACAGGCAATATATCGTTGAGCTGTCGCTGCAGGAACTGGACCCATCGTGTCGATAAAAAGAGTCGGATTTGAAATGTGGGTAGAGAAAGCTTTGTCCCCTACGCGTCTCCCTTCCTCTCCATGCCTTGGTTTTGGGTGACACATTGGGTTCCCAACATGAGACACTTTATAAATCCTACTCCTGGGCGAATAGCGTCTCGAGGGAGGAAGCCGTTTGTTACTGCATCAAGTAGATTTCGTCTCCCTGTCATCGCATTGCGTGTTCATGTAAATAGTTAAAGGATATTACTATTTATTGTATAGCGTTAGTATGGTATCACTGTTACATCAATCGGCGTCTAAGAGATAATCAGTGTAGTTTTCTAAAGATACTTAGTTACCTAGAAAGGTGACGGCTTCCAGGCCTCTCTCTGTAACCCCAGGCGTTAGTGAGGTCAAGTAAACCATCCATTAATTATTGCTGGAGGTCCAGCAAAATGTTGTCATTTCTTAGTCTTTCGCATGAGTTCGGCAATGCCTCACATGACTAGAAGTTTGTTGGATTGCTTTGTAGAGCTTCTTATGCTGCAGACTTACTACTCGATAAAGAAAGGAAAAATCAGAACAAAAAGCACGTGAGTAGTTGGTGGGTCTAAAAATCGATTGGTTTATGGTATCTAGAGGAGAGACATTGACGTAGCTTGTGTCAGGTCAATTACTAGACCTTTTTATTTTTATTTTTATTTTTTTTATTTATTTTTACATATAGAGGTTTCACCCTAGCCACAGGCACTCCCATATCAGATTGTTTAAACCACAGAGTACGAAACAGCTAAATATAATAAAATAAACTGCTTAGTTGTGTGTAATAGTTGTTTTCATTTTTATAGTGACGTGGGCGTGTATAGTAAGCTGATTTCAAAACCTTGCAGTTATAAGTTGCGTTAGAGATCATTCCTATACATATCTCCTTCACCACATCTTACAGTAATTCTTGGCTTAACGTCGCTCAATTCCTTTTAATCGTGCACATTATTCTACTACAGTATAGAGTATGTGCGAACACTTATTGAATATCAACAGGTTCGGGGAAAAGAATGACATAAGTTTTATTTCTCGCCTAATAGTAGTTCTAAGTACCTAAAGTGAAGTCGTAACTCAAGCGTAACCCATTTTTTTCGTCTCAAGTGACAATGATGGAAACATCATATACATTCATAAGTCCTATACCCATCATATACTTCAAGCCAAGGCAGTTTAAACATCCGTTGTTTATTTGGTGTATTCGCAGCTGTTGGCATTGTCATCCTTAGCAGTCCGAGCACTGAAGCCCAGGCAGTCCGAGTTACCGCCAGGGCCGGAGACGCCAGCATTAACCCAAACGCTCCACGCACCATCAATGCTGTTGGGGCAGGCAAGGAAGCCAGCTCCGTTAAAGGTAAGGTCACCGGCCTCATCGATGACAAACTTGGTGCGCTCGGCGTTGCGTGGTGGCGACTGGTCACCGGTGGTGTAGCCGAGCTGGCCTTGACCTAAACCTGAGCGGTCGACGAAGAGCTGCTGGAGAGGGCCGCTCGTGCGATAGAGGTAGAGGCTACCGTCCTCAGAAAGAGTGAAGGTCGCATAATCTGGAGTGGTGGGCTCACAGGTAGCATTCTGAGATGGCAGTTGCAGGAAGATAGAGTCGTGCGCAGCTTGGAGGCTGGCGAAGTGGATAGTGCTGGCGGAGCGCAGAGCCATAATGCCAAACGCATCACTAGGGGCGATGGCGGTGGTGGAAGACTCGGCAGGGGATGCCATGGCGGTACCAGCGAAGAGAGCGAGCGACAGAGCGTTTGCAAACATTTTGGCGATGATTTGGAAGTTGTCTTGTCTTGGTTTCTTGAAAGTGTATTGGGGGATCCTTCAAGGCTGGCCTGAAAGTGGTACGTTGACTGGAATAAGTGGCTGGTTTGGCTTTGACTCTGAGCTTGAGTTGTGAGATGGGAAAGGCATAGATGTGGGAGAACAGCTCGAGTTATATACAGGTTATTGATGGCAATAATCCACATCAACGGGCCGTGTGCCGGCGGCCGGAACCAGGAGACGGAGGATAGTGAGTTGTCGGATGTTCATTGACATCATTTGCAACGATCATCGAGTTGCGCTGTAGTTTAGACCACAGTAGTCGAACAAGAACACGAGAAAACTAGAGGGCCAAGCACGAGCCCCCGAAGGACCCGCTTCGGTAGTTGCGAGGCGAGCTGCGCTACAACTATAGTAGTAATAATATTCTATATACCGCCTTTTCCACCTCGTATTGACTCCAGCCGAATAGACGCCCAGGAGCGTGCTTTGACTGGGCTCCGTTGACCGGTAGAAACCCTGGTAAGTATATGGTAGATTGCCCATATCTGGTACCTATTTAACAATCTATCTGTCATATATACAATTTCCCATTCTTCATGCTGGCGCTCTGAACGAAGTCTATTGCGTGAAGTTATTCCGTCGATGTCACGAAATGCTACATAATAACCCTCGGAGATTAGGAGGACTGGGCACGGGCCCAGGTCCGAATATATACTAGCAGAGCAATCTCTGTCATCTAGATGGGGTTCTCTTCCCTGTGAAACAACAACAGTCATTGCTGGAACATCTAGTAATGTGAACTGTGGCAGTTGACGGGGATTATGGTGCCCCGAAACACCATCGGAACTATCATTAACATGACGCCTTCGGTAGAAGTTTTATCCGGGTTCGGGAAAAGATATTTGGCTTAAACTACAGCTCAGAAGTTACTATGTAAACCAACCACAAGTCAAGTTACAACATGCCTGCCAATTGTATCATAAGCGTCGCTTTTGAAATTAGAAAGTCAAATGAATTTTTCCCTGGATAAACTAACGGGAACTGCTACAAGGATCTCTATATCCTACTCTCCTCCGCTTGAGTCTGGGTGAACGTCAATAGAAACCTAAGTTTATGCTATTCTGATACGTCAGAAGTTGACATGACTAATGGTAATTATTGCCTTATGGCGTTCTGGGGCGGCTGTCAGCGATGGACCCGGCCGAATCGAACCAATTTCACACGTGTGTCGCATAATACTTTACTTGACATTGCAGATAATTCGCTTTCTCGGCAAATTAACCGAAATCGGAGTGGTTCGGCTTGGTTCGATTATCTCATGCTGCCGATGAGAAATGAGGTCCGGAGCTGTCACCGGACGCTACGGAATAACTCCGGGCGGGGAGGGGGACCGGGGGTATCGGTATATAGACTAACAATACAAGACTCTGCTAGAACAATAGATCATGGATGGAGGGTTTCTTGCTTATGCAATACGATAATCAATACTAGAGTTAGGTAGCAGTGAGAACTGACAGGAACCGAACTATGAGGGCAGATTGGGTAATGCACTAACCTAGTGACAAGTTATTGGGCATCAACCAGAGTGGCGATCTTGCAAGTCCTTGGCGTTGTATACTGTAAGCATTGGCAAGCTTTGCACCGAGCCAAGACCAGCCGGTAAGCAGAGTGTCAAGCGGCTCAGACACGCATCTCGTGATGTTTCGGGACATTCCGCCGCGTGGCAATTAGGTACCCTTCATTTACTGGCACAATAATTAATCCGTCGTTCGCAGTTTACACTCGTCCAGTTTTGCCATTTGTCTTGAAGATATTTATTCAAGCCTGCGAAGATAAAGCAGCACTATGTCAACTATTCGAATAAAAGAAGACCCGTGTATGTATGGGCAAATCCATGAAAAAAAGGCGCAATCGACCAATAACTAGTGTCTAAAGAGTGACAAGAATTGAAGAGAGAATAAGAGAGGTCTGTACCGCCTCCTCCATAGTACAGTATCGCTTGTGGAACTCTTGCGGCCGATCAAACCATCATGAAGTGCTTCCAGCTATCAGCGGGCGTCATGCCTGGATCTCGCTCACCCAAATTTGCCCTTATTTCCATGTTCGTGACCAGACTGATGCTCATTGCCGCCGTGGTGGTATCCGTTTGCCTGGGGAAGGGTAGGAGGGGTAGGAGGGATAAGTCGGATAGGAGCCAGGAAGACTTGGGAATGTAGAAGACGGCCCGGCAATCTCGCTGGTGGTCCATGAGTATGTTGAGAAGGTAGTGGGAATAGAACCAGTTATTGCACCAGTTGACGAGTCCCCTGTGATAGAGGAGGAAGAAGAGGGCTGGAGCGTGAAGCAGAGACTCGTACCACCGTAACCTAGGACGCACGTAGTGGTTACTCCCGAGTAGCTCGATGGTCCTGCTGAGCTGCTGGTAGGCGAGGAAGATGCGGTGACAGCACCTGTGCTCCCGGTCGAGAGGATAGAGCTAGGTAAAGAACTCGCTGGGGTAGTTAGAGCGCCTGAAGTCGTTGTTAAAGGACTGGTCGGGTATCCAGGAGCAGGGTAAGATGATGATGAGGGCCTTGATACCGCATCTGTACTTGCAGAAGAGTAGATTGCGCTGGAAGAGCTGGTGGGAACCACTGTCAATGTACTCGTGCTGGGCGTTATGGGAAGGGTAGGATACCCAGAGGCTGAGGTGAGTATTGACGACGATCCTGTGACAGCACCGGTGCTGCTAGATACAGTTAAAGTGAGTGTGAGAGTGCTAGTGCTAGTGCCTGGTGTTTCTGCACTGCTAGCAGAACTAGAAGGCGGGTAAGTTGAGTCCAGAGGTGTGCTTGTCTCGGTATTACTACTGCTAGGGCTCAGTGTTGGCGTTATTACCGAAACAGACAAGCATTCGGTATATGTGTAAGAGCCTCCATTGACTGGATATGTGACGCACGTGGTGGAGTATGGATATGTGGCACTCGGAGTGCTGACTGAAGAAATTAGCGTCGACTGTGTCGCGGAATTTACAGCACTACCCGACGACGTGACGTAGGTGATTATAGAAGTTCCAATGTTGCCTGTACTCGTAGCTACTGGAGTTGAACTTGAAGAGCCAGTTTCAGGAGAATTTGAGGACGCATAAGTGGTGGTAAGGTTGAGGGTCACCGTTGAAGTTAAAGTGTGAATTGGAGCCGAACTGCTGGGAGGTGTCAAACTATTTGAGCTTTGAGAAGCAGTGATATAAGTATAGTTTGAACCTGTGTACGAGGTCCCTGGGCTACTGGAACTGATAGGCACTGTGAGTGTAGAAGTCAAGGTGCCATATGTGTTCGATGTTGTTCCGTTGGGCGAGATGGTGTTGCTTGTAACAGGTGGTGTACTGCTGAGGCTTGTGCTTCCCGGGTAGGTAAATGAGTAGCTGGTCCCGTTGACTGACGAAGAATAGGATGGTACGCTAGTAGTTGAGGTCGAGCTATTTTCACTTGTTAGTTTGCACTCGAATTATGTTTGGCTTATATATACGTACCACGAGGTAGATGAAGTTCCGCTGCTTGCTGGCACGGATGAGTTGTAGGCTGAAGCCGTACTGAGCGTGATCTGAGGGACTGGCGTCGTCGAAATTACCGAATTAGTAGTAGCTAGCGAGCTTGTGTTGATATACCACGGGCTTGTCGAATGCTCTGAAACAGTAGGGTAGTTACTAATCCCTGGCTGGGAAGAGGATTCGGTCACTGTGGCAGTGATACCAGACGTAATGGTTAGAGTGGTAGTGCCATCAGGATAAGTGAGAGTAAGGGTAGAAGTGAGAGTGGAGGGGAAAGTCGAAGATGAAGATTCCGCGGCTGAGGTCAGAGAAGTTCCAAATGGAGTAGTCGATGTCCAAGGCAGACTTGAGGTATCGGAGCATTCTGCCCATACAGTCACAGTAGTGGCACAGTCGAGGCCGCAAGTGGTCACCGTAGAGGTGACGGTATTAGCTTGTAGTTGCTGAGGGTGAGCATGAACGAATGAAGGGCTGTTCAAAATTAGAAACATTAACGACAAGTAACTGTCACGATGGCGCCTACCTGATGCCCATGAGGGCCAAACTGGTGAAAATACGCATTCCAACGATTTATGAGGCGAGGCTTATTCAAAAGATGAAACGAGTGTGGAAGCTTCAAGCATGCGGATAGTCTAGTCTCATGAGAGATCACTAGGTAGCTTTCGCTCATTATATAATTTTTTTCTGTTTCTCAGCTTTGGTAACCACAAACTGCAAACATTGTTCTGTTTGTGATATCACACAGTACCTTTACCCGATGACAGACGGGATAGTCAGTCCAACTTTCTCCGGCTGGTTACAGGGGATTCGATCCCGGTAGTAGCGGACACATGCAGATCCCCTTGGGGTTCGGCCTGACAACTTCGCGGTTGAGACTGAAAAATGATTCAAGTTGAGTGTTGTGGGATGAGATCAGAATTCTCGTTCACCAAGCCACCATTATGCAAAACATCCAGGCAATCTGACCATGTATGTCTGAGTGACCAGCTAAAGGAAATGTACTTCTAATGTTTCTATTTGAAATATTTCAAGGTAGGTCGAGCCGAGTGGGTATGGTCAACTTCTCGAGGCAAGATGTAAGCTTATCACGTTGGTACCTGAGATAGGAGACATAGGAGATTAATACGAGATCTATTCAAGATATCAATCTTGGCCAAGTGCCATGGACGCTATAATTGGATTGCAAACGTATATCAGAGAGGTTGCGTGAAGACATGTGCTCAGCAAACAGATTGTGCACATCCCTCATACTGGGGACACGAGAGGTCAAGACTTGAAACTGAATCCTGGGTACTAGTAAGTTAATTTATTCGTACAAACTAATTTCTCGGCTTTGGATTGGTAGTTCTGGAGTCATGTTTGAAGTTTGATGTAGCTATCCGTGGTGCTCCAGATACATAGGGGAGCTGTAATTATACAGAGGAACGGGTTGTTGAGGATGTCGACCGTCGTGTATATGCACAAACTGAGAGCTTAAGACTTGAGTGATATGAAGCATAGTACCGATATCTATGCTGTCGCTGGCAGTACCGAGTCAGACGCATAGATCTTGCATCACATGGAAGCTGAATATTATAGTGTTACGAAGACAGATCTATCACAACGTATCTGCAGATGCACAGTCAGTGCACGTAGTCGGCCGAGGTGGTACGGCATAGTACGAAGCAAATTATACGAAGATGTCAGCAAAATTACGTGGAATTTGTATCCCAAAGGCAAGGGTTACCAATGACCGACCACCTATGGCGAAGCACGACAACGTTTCACCGATCCCAGCATGCTGTTGTGGCCATGGAGATCTTGGGTCCGCATCGTGAGCCGACGGAAATACTCGAAAAACAGTAGATAATCACACAAATTAGCGCATGCAAAATTGTAGTGGTGGTATTACCCATTCGTCGAACCGGTCACATACTCTACTATTCTACTGCCGAGCGCACGTGGGAATGCACGACTGATTGCTCGGCGGCTCGCGACCGAATGCTGAATACACGGCGCAAGTAGCATCAGCCATGCATCTAATTTACTAGCATTTAATTATCCGATTGGCAATTACATCACAGAATCCCTCCTAGCGATTCTAATCGGGCTGGCCCTTACTTACTCTGATTGCATGTTGGGTAAGGCATCTAAGTCAGATAAGAATCACGAATGCACACTTTGAGGGAAAGGGTTAGAGAACAAAGTTCGTTTTGGCCTAAGGTCGATGATCTAAACATTTTTCTGGTGAAATCGTAAGACCATCTTGCTTTCGACTGCAATGAGTTGGTTTCGATTTGAACGCAGCTGTGAAGTAGGTATCAAGACGGGAAGGAAGACGTTACGACGGAAAAATATCTCCGAGGTGATCCGAGTTGAGAGACAGGGAAATTTCGAGATGCAATCATAATCGGTGCAGCCGACGTACAACCGGGTCACAGCATAGAATGCTCACAGCCGCGAAGCTGCTTGCCGAGATCATTGAGGCGGTCTAGGACATCGATGGAGACTTCATTTCATAGTAGATCTCTGAGTAGATGCCATCAATGGCACAGTGCATGAGAATTTCCAGGGTACTCGCCACTTCGGTCTGAGAGTAGGTAGCCTTGGAGGGCCATAATGAAGCCACCGCCAGGTACTGATGCATGGTAGAATGCAGGTCTGAGACGTTGAGATTCAATCAGCGCAGAGCTTCCACTGGAAAATATGCAGGCTGGGGTTCAACCAGACAAGTCTGATGGCGGTCAAACGATAATACCGAGACTAGATACAAAATACTTCACGGCTAGTGATGGGATATGACTGTATGTTTGTGGGTTCTTCCCGAGCTTTACCTCTCATAGGTCCTCCTGTCTGTTGTGGAGGAGGCTTCGACGCGAATACGTCGTCGGAATGCACATTGTTTATGGGCCTACTTGAAACTATTGATTGCAATTGTTCGTACTATCGAGATAGGCAGAGAATGCACGGGCGCGATTGATGAATAGGAGGCACAATATAGAACAAATCTGGCCTTCGTCTCCCAGCCTAGGACATTGGACGCAAGGGATTCAAACTCTAGCTATCGTAACCCCCACCACAAAAGAAAAGGAAGTATGTTAGTTAGTATACAGTCGTAACGGGAGCTTGAGGCTACATTTCCAATGGGACGGATACGGTGAGCATTCTTGTTGAGATTGCGATTGCGATTGCATCGTCAGGTGCATCAATCTTCACCAATCCCATGTCGTAGCCCGCCTGTGCCAGGGCGAACGTCGTATTATTTGTTGCTATGTTTCTCGGGAACCGCGAACCGAGGGAGATTGACATCATTCGCGAAGAAGCTCTGGGAATGTGTTCTTTTTCCCAACACTTCCCCAGTACTATTGTGACATGCAATCTCCGCCGCGTGGAAGATCGACGCGCAGCAGAGACAAGACATTCTCATTCTCGAGGGAGCGAGCCTACCGTTAGCTCGGCGTTGGTTCAAGCCACGATGGCCTCGAGGTATGGGAGACTCAGACCGCAAGAAGAAGGAGGAAAACACCAGCTTCCGATCAATATATAAGTCTGGCGAGGAACCACCCATCAATCAAACTTTCTCTCCTCACCATCCTCACACACTCACTCACCAACACCACTACCAGAGCACTTTCTGACTCAATTATCACCTTCGCTTTATCTCAAGCAACATTCGCTTTCGCAGCCTTTTAATCGTCTTTTCTCCAACCAACCACCCAACCAACCAACCATCAAGATGCGTTTCTCCGTCGCCGCTGTCTTCACCTTCGCCATTGGCGCCCTGGCCGCCCCATCGCCTGCGCCTCAATCTCCTTACCCCATGCCTGGCAACTCAGTCACTGTTGGCCAGGCTGGCGATTCTTGCGGGCGTGACTTCGAGCTGAGCTGCTGCAACCACGTTGAGCAGTCTGGCGATTCCTCAATGGATGCTAACGGTCTTCTCGCGGGTGCCCTGCAGGGTGTCCTCGCCGATGGAGAGCTTGGACTTTTCTCTGGCTGCTCTAAGTTGGATGTTGCTGCCGGTACGTGCTTCCTGAACAACATTTCCTCAACATACCATCAATACTAACATACCTCGACAGTGATTGGTATAGACGACCTTTTGAACTCCCAGTGCAAGCAGACTGCTGCCTGCTGCCAGCACTCCGGTACCAACCAGGTTAGTTACATGAAAGAAAGATGCCATCTGTATTCAATCACATTGCTAATACATGCTTTAGGAGGGTCTCGTCAATGTTGGCCTCCCCTGCGTCGCCCTCGGTGGCCTTCTGTAAATGCAACCGTCGTTGTTTTACACGACCTGCATATATAGACAGTCAATATTATGGTCATTGGTAGCATATCCTCGCGGTTCGAGATATGTGAGGATGTAATTGTTTTCTTCAGAAGTGTCGGAGTGGTGCTTGGTTCCTACTTAGAGATGGCCATGAAGTATGACTAGCACGATAAATCCAACTTGAGTCGCTCGTTTACACAATATATCACCCGCCCAATTTGGCATGTAACTTTCTTTTTGACCTCGCTGTGTCTCGGCAAATGAGTGCCGGAATTCACTTACTCGGTGATTGTCGCCGTCGAACCAAGTCACCTGTAACGGACAACATCGCGTCTACTAATCAATGAATCCAAGGTATCCAGTTTCTACATTCATTTCATATTGAAAGTGGATAGTAGTTGCCAGTCGCCTAGTAACTCCATCAGCATACGGAAATTGATACGACGTTAGCTGAAGTGATCAAACAGCAGTCGCCTTACCAAACGGTGAACCAACGGTCGACTATCACGAGACAGGTACCCCCCTGGCCACTTCCATGTCTCCAAGAGACGCCAAAAAATTATTAGGGGAGCTCAGTTCGATCGTCCCGCCTCTTTTGCTTTTGTTTTTACAACATAGTATCACTCTGAACACAGACAATCTGGTGTTTAGGGAAGCTGAGCTTAGACTTGTGGATAGCTATGTAGGCATGTTTCAGAATGCCTGCCATATCGTCGTCTCAGCCACTTCATTAGCCGCTTGGCCCAAGCATCAATAGTGCCTGGTAATGTCTTATTACGCATGAACAAGCATCCGATCCCAGCCCACATCCCGAGGGGCTGATTTCCATACTACAAACTGCCTTTCAAGTTTTGACTTCATTGGTGGGCAATTCATCGACGAATGCAGGTTCTCGTGCCAATCCCTCAATGCTAGCTGCTGCTGCTTATATCGGGAATCTGTCGCGTGGCAGCGTGTCACCCGTGCAAAATAGAACATCTACCATCATGTCGAAGTGATTCATCCGACGGGCTGCTGCAACACCGGACGGGCAGAGGCGGGCACTGACACCGTGTCCGATATCATGGTCGCAGGAGTGCCACGCGGGTTATCGCAGCTGCGCATGGCGGCCGCATAGGAAGTCTGGGGCCGAGTAGCTACACTAGCTATTGTAAAACGGCACTGGAGGATCCCGTTCAGTTGCATTTATAGTGAGTGTGCTGAGTAATAGACGGGAGGAATCTCTTCACTGGTGAAAATAGAGTGTACGTACATAGAGCTTTTGACCATATGCACCTCCCCATTGCTCGTGATAGATAATTTCAATGTTTGTTAGAGATAGGTTATTCATCTAGATGATAACTACTAAGTGTCTTGACCCCCACGGTATTGTATACCAATAGGTCTATCTCTGCTCTATGTATAGATCTCGCCCTCACTCCTTCGAGTAAAGCGCAAACCTGTACTAGTAAACGACCCAATGCGCTGCGATCGGATGTGATTCAAACAAGTTAAATTACATGGTAGTATTGTCGTGTAGCATCGTACATAAGTATATATATATATATATATACGACCTACGGCGACATGCAGCCCGCCACCTTGGCCTTCCCCTCCAAGTACGGTAATGCGAATGGGATAAATGAATACAAACAAACCGTTAGTCGTAGTCCTCACCTCCGAAGTTTCCAGATTTGAGCAGTCCTAGAGAAACCAATAAGTTGATCTAGGTTGGATCATACTATTCGCCATACTGCATACAAATATGGAAGAGTCGGTATGGAAGAGGTTTTGGGATCCGGAAATAGAGTCCTCCCCCATACCATCTGAGACCCAACTGGCCGAGTTCTTCACGTGACCGTTCCCCCACGAAATTTAGAACAAGGTCAGCGACTTGAAGCTCTTTTCGCAAGATTTAATTTACACAAAAGCTAATATTAGCGGTAGATCCAGTTTTGTGCTAAGTACCCAGGTACTCTTAAAGTAGGTAGTTTCTTGTCAGTAACAGGCGCCCAGAGTGGCGATAAGACAGGACAAGACGGTAATGGGTTGGAAATTGAGATTTACGATCGTATTGCTCAATTTAACACGGGTTAAATAAGCTCACCGAGACGGTGAGCGTCTTTAGATTTGGTAACATGCTATGTACGTCTAAACGAGCACATGGGCTAATTAGCCCACGCGTTTATCATTACCTTAGCAGGTTATAGCAACGTACATAGTACCTAGCTCAATACCTACGCATAGTTATACGTCGTATATACTGATAAAGGTCGCGAATATGCGATTTAGGATAAGCCGATAGTCATGGATGACTACTGCAACTTCGACACACGGAACCTCCGCTCCTTTTTTCATATTTGTCCTTCGGTGGGGAGGTGCTTTATAGTGGCTCTGGCATCGCGAACGCAGGTATCTAGGGTTCAGAATGAAGTCTTTTACTATCCTAGTAAAATCTGGCTAACGCACAGAGACCAATCTGAATCTAGACGAAAAGAGAAGCAAGTGATGAAGGTGAGGAAGCTAACTGAGTGGTGGTGGATCACGTGACACCACTACCTGCTTCATCGGGATATACGCTGGCGTCGTAGCAGAAAAAGGGAATCAGAGTAATATTAATGTTGTAGAAGTAATGGAGGGTCTAGGTAACAAGGGTGGTGCTACAACTTTCTTTGTGGTCGTATGCTCCGTGCCTTCGTCACACATTAGTTGATACTTTCCCACTAGTAGCATCCTTGCTGGAATTGGAAAGAGGGCAACGACTCGTTAAAAGCCTGGGCATCTCCTTTAGCCATATATAGACCATTATGGCAACAACTAGCAGAGTCAGCCCTACGGAAAAGGCGAGTAGTATCCGCCACTCATTTGCTACGTCGAGCTGTCCGGTTTGTGAGTTCAGGTTGAATATACTGGCACTAAAAACCGTCTTGGAAGAAAAAGGTTTGCAAGTTAGGACAAGCCATTCTGAACGGGTTAAGTGATGATCATGGAATGGCTTAAAAGACTCACAACTACGAAAGTAGGGGGGGTAAAAACAACGACCCTAGTATCGTGAGATTCCTAGCTTGCGAACTTGTTTTTCGAGAGTTTTCAGATATTTTCTGGTTGCATATTGGGTCGCGTTGGGAATTGCTTGCACGAAGCTATGTTGATGATCAGGATCGATTTGTGCCATACGGCCAAAGACTAGGTGCCTACGCCTGCCAGCCTCCCGGCGAGATATATGGATCTACAGGCAATAACTATTGGTCGGCGATTATTACGGGATTTATATTATAAACTTTAATTAGCGGCGGCTTAAAGAAAGGTAGGCCAAAGCCTAAAGGTACGGGCTTTAAGGCTGTTTATAAATAAGGGGAAAGGGGCGAGGTTATATCGAAGGATGGATTAGGAAGCTAAGGACCCTTTAGACCTAAAGAGAATTAATATTAGCTGAATATGAACACTGTTCCAAGCCCTTGAGTACAAGCCCTTCTTACAGCCATTGGTGCCTATGGGCGAGATTAATCCTGAAATAGCTTTATTATAAGCTTGTTTGCAGGAGTTTCGGGTAGATCAACCCCCCAGTCTCCCAGGATGCGATGCGCCCCTCCTCGGCTCCCCCCAAACCGTAGAACCGTTTCCTTGGTCCTCACATAACCCCTCCATTATTCCAATATCACTTACTTTTCATTCCGTAGTATCCCCTTCCTTACTAGCTAAGGCTTGAACCACGGCTTCAAGGGCTGGCTTGTCTGCTCCCCGAATTCTATCAACTAGCCCATCATCAGTGAGGCTGACAGATTGACGCCCTCTCATGCCTTCGACAGCAACCCCCTTAGGCACCCCCATCTTGGAAGAACATAAACGTTGGCATAGCAGTAACATTGTATTGCTTGGCGATGTTATTGACATGATCAACGTTGACTTTAGCGAAAGCAAGTTTGCCATCGGACGAGTGGTTATCGGCCAATTTTGAGAAAATGGGCGCGATAGCACGACAAGGTGGACACCAATCCGCATAAAAGTCCACCACTACGTGAGTTGTCGAGGACAAAAGGGCTCGTAGTTGGGCGGCCTCGGTTATCTTGAAGACATTTCCGGAGGTCTCGGGAATGGGTGAGCGATCCGTAAAGAATATCTTTTTCAAGTCGATGTGTTAGTACGAAGAGACAGGGAGACGAAAACATGTAGACTGTGTAGATGGTTTTTACACCGGATTGGTCCGGTAATTGAAATAAGAACTTACCGCCTTAATAATAGAAAAGGAAAGGAACGCCAAAATAATGTAATAAACGGTCTCCATGGTAAAGCCGAGGGGATTGCTTAAGTGGCTATGTGAGAAGGGAAGCACTGAAGTGATTGTGTTAAAGATTCAAATGAGGACAGGGTGACAGAATCCTGGAGCGTCACATCATCATCAACGCAGGGGTCTTTGGTCTTTGTACCGGAAGTGGCTGTGGCGCTGAGTTGTGGCTGTGGCTGGAGAGCTCTTGGAGCACGTACGGGTCAACAGTGTACCAGTACTGTAATTATAAGCAACCCCTAACAGAGATTTCGAAGTTATCTATAGTCCAAGGTTAGGTACTTGTTCCATCTACCTACGTAGATATCCTGCTACACATACCTTATGCACTCTTTACACTCTCCGTGACAATACTACAACACCTACCATCTGCATAGTAGACTAGGTATGTGGTCTAGCGTATGCGGGGGAAAGACCCCTGGAGCAGGGACCAGCTGCAGGTGAGGGGGGTGCTTATCGAATACCTAGGTAGTGGATAGCGCCATCAACAGGTAGGTAGTGTACCTAAGGGAGGGCTAGCCTTACTGACTTACATACCTAAGTACCTACCTAAGCTCCCTAAGGCATATATCATCTGTGTGAGGGATACAGCGTCCTAATTGCTGTAAAATCTAGGTACTCTTACAAAACACACGTCATTGAAGCCAGAATCATCGATAATATCTGCAGTACCTAAGCAACAATCTACCTCGACGCGTTGTTGGCTCCAATTACAAGTTACCGTAAGTGAAGGGAAGGGAGGAAGGGAAATGGCGCTTGATCACAAGCACAAGCGTAAGCGCGTACATAATGTATCTAAGCCACACACCGACCAGTAAAAAGGCATCTATGCCCGTATTCGACTGCAGGCAGTATGTATATCTCTGGCTTCTGGTTCGTCAATCACCTGCAGTGCCTGATGGTTTATGGCAAATCGACGACAAGACTGCCTAGCAAGGCGCAGCCGCCAACCAGTCGGGGCAAATGCCTTCAGTGCTATATCCGGTAGGTAGCTGATGCAGCGTCGTCGTGATGCAACTTCACTATCCCCCTTGATTGTTTGGTCGCTTTCTCTACTGTATTTTCTTCCTTTGCTCTCTCCCGTCCCGCCTCGACCCAACGGCGCGTCTCTGCTTTCATTTCCAGTTATGGAAGACAGCTCTATGTCGTGAGATCCGAGGGTCCGACTGGGCTAGGATCCCCTTACTTCACCATGGGTCTCTTTAGTAAGAAGAAACCAGCACAACCTCTTCAAGGTAATGTCAATCACCAGCATTATGGGAACGCCAACTCGTCTCCAACTTCATTCCAACCGGCTAGAGTGTTACCCCCTCCGCCTCCGCCTTACAATCATCGCCAAGAACAAAGACATTGTCCTCCCATTATCGTGAATCAACATTACTATCTGAACCCGCCTCCACACCCTCATCCTTACCCCCCAAACGTGTATTCAACTAGAGACGGTGGTTTTAATTCGAGCGCGTTGAAGTTAGACTCCACTTCAAATTTGATTCAAGGGACAGCTAATATCGTTAATCAATTCGTTGACGATGGGCTACCGAGATGGCATGCCTACGGCACCCAGTTTATCAATCAAAACGCCGCTTTATGCGATCGGATATCATCCAAATTCGACGATGTGATGACTCTGATCGATCGGGATAAGTTCGCGGGGTACGAGAATGAGTTGTTCATGTATCAACAACCCTCATCATCGTCAACTGATGTGATACATCGTTCGGTCGCCTCTAAAGGCAGCCAGGGGAAGGAGAAGAAGAAGAAGTGCAAAGATGCGCCGAAGGGTCAAACCAGCGCAGTAGCTACTTCGCTTATAACGAGTGGCTATTTCGCAAAGGTAGATCTTTATGCGAATTCGAAATTACCTTTAGATTTACCTTCCTTTCGAGCGTAAGCTATACCTGATGGTTTAATACCAGCATTCTACTAACGAAAGCAGGCCGATACCAATCTATCCTCTTCTCTGTCTGGCAGCACAATATTCCGAAAGAGTCTATGAGAAACCTAGGGGTGCAGAACGAGACGCCCTTGTTGAGGCAGATTGGAGAACTGGCGCCAAGGCTATGTATATCAAATCGGTTCCGATGGATGATATGGGTACCATTGTTTTTGCCATACGGGGGACAGCAAACTTCAGCGACTGGGCGGTCAATCTCAATACTGCGCCTACTGCCCCAACGGGGTTTTTGGACGACGCAAGGAATTTCTGCCATGCAGGCTTCCTGTCAGTTGCTAGGAAGATGATAGCTCCTGTAGCTTCACGTCTACGCCATCTTCTAGAGGAGGATCCGGGCCGCTGTGCTTATTCACTTCTCATCACTGGTCATTCCGCCGGCGGCGCTATTGCATCGCTGCTCTACATGCATATGCTCGCGACATCCAAGGCTTCGTCGTCTGAGCTCAACCTGCTCACAGGCTGTTTCAAGAGAATACACTGCGTCGTCTTTGGCTCGCCTCCCGTATCCCTATTCCCCTTACACACTCCACACAGACAAGAACTTAGGAAGTCGCTATTCTATAATTTCATCAATGAAGGAGACCCAGTAACGAGAGCTGACAAGGCATACGTGAAGAGTCTACTGGAGCTTTTTGCAGCACCAGCTCCAACCAGTACAACCTTACCCGTGGCCCCCGTAAATCCCCCGCCCAAGCCCACCAAATCGCAGGAAAAGAAGCCTCCCGCATCCAAGACACCTAGGCTTTTGATGAAACCCAGTCAGTCCCTGCAATCGAAGTCACCAGCTAAACAGAACAAACCAACAGCACTAAAGCCGATATGGCGAGTGCCGCCAAGCACACTGAGCAATGCAGGACAAATTGTGGTACTCAGGTCTGGTAACCCGCTGGCAAAGGTGAAGCGCACGAAGACGGTTGAGGAGCGTCTTGGCGAGGGAGTTGTCGCGCAGGTCGCGAGCAACGAGCAGCTTCGGGGCATTATATGGGGTGACCCAGTCTGTCACGTCATGAAGCTATATTCGGCGCGAATCGAAGCGCTTGCCGTCGAAGCAGTCACTGCTAAGGGTCTTTGATGCTTTCCTGGTGCATTTCATGTCTGGATGACTTTACGATTCATGACCAACATTGTGTGGGTGGTGTTAAGGCTGCATACAAGATCTCCGATCAGTAAAGTAGATCAAGCGAGGTCAGCTTTTACCTTGTCATATATAACCACCACCGGAGAACTAGGGATTAAATTTATTACCTAACTTGATAGTCTGTATATAATATAATATTTGTAAGTGAAGGGCTCCTCTGTATCTACTTTGTATCTGTCTCGTCTCAGCTGCGCATTGGGTGTCACACATCATCCTCACAACGGCTTCGAGAGCTTGAAATGGAGACTATGCCTCCTTATTACAATCAATGGCCCTGTAAGCGTGACTCGGCTTGTAAGTTATCAGGATACAGCCCGTTTACATTACAAAATGCTTTCACTCCCTGGTATCGTATTTCTACACTAGGCTGAGATATCTACGCTTCACCCAATATGGGCATATCCCACAACTGCCGCCTCACCTCCCCTGGGGGCTAATTCTTATCTGCGCTGTGCTACAGGGTGGATAATGATTGAATGCAGCAAGCTAGACAACAGATAACAGTTACGAGTTTGTCCCATATCTTAATATACCATCACTGCGTTATGAAAGTTATCAGGGAATTGGATTAAGTTAGTACTAGGAACTGTTCCAGCGAATGTCCAAGAGTGCCATTGCGGAATCTTCGGGTTGGATAATCTTCTTCAGCTCAAACCGAGGATCCGCGTCGGCAACCATAGGACACCTGACCATTCTCGGGGATCATGCTCGTGATCTTGAAGCGAGTGATGGCTTGCAGACAAACCATGTTTGTATGCTAGGTGTTTCACTTGTAAGCTCGTCGGAAGAATAGAAACTCTGCCGAGTGAAGATAAGAAAGGGAAGACTTACAGCGCCGCTCAAGAACAGAAGGTTGACTAGATCGAATAACAGATCAGGAAGCTCAGCTGTAGCGTCAACTATTGCGTCCTGGACGTCGGATACCTCTTTGGGCAGCTCAAAGGGCGCATTGTGCGCCACTAAAATGTCTTGCAGCTTCGAGACGGAAGTGCTGATGACTTTTGCAAGCTGAGCTATGCGCGGTTCGGTTGTCTGCTGGGCCATAGTGTCAGAAATGTGAGTGAATAGTTGTCTTGTTCTAATAGAATAGGGAGCAAACAGGTCAGAAGGCAAAGATAATTAACAAGTTATGAGTAATAGCGGTAAAAATAAGCGATGTGGTTAAAGAGAAGGAACAACGTAATCCCAGTATAAAGGGCCATTAGGACATAGTTCTACAAATACAATTTTTCCTATATTTTGAATTTAAGATATAGAACTAATAGTTATAAAATTATGAAAAGAATAATATAACATAAAAACTATAGTAAAGTTAATTAAGACTAAATATAACGGAATAATTAATATGAGATATATTATGTTATAATTTAACAGAAACAATTGCAACAAAATTATAAGAATATAGTATTGTTTCCTATTATTATTATTATTATTATGCCTTAATAGTAGCTTACGAGAAGGTTTAGATATAGTAGGCATGGCAAAGAGACAATATCAAGGTTGTGATTGCTACTATTACATTTAGCATAACAATTGACAAGCCCGACGTGCATTTTGCGGTCATCACTGAAAAGTTTCGAAGGATACTATCAGGAAACCGGCCGAGATGGCTCAGAATTTTAACTGCACTTTAGCTACAGTGATGTCTACACTCCGGAGACTGATTACAATGGTGACGGTAGTCAAGAACAGAAAGCACAGCATGGGAACCTTTTGGAGAAGGTCATCGCCTTTTGTAACAACTGGACGGATTGCCGCCGAGTCGAAATCCCTCGCTACTATGGAAAATTATTTCCTAGCGCAAAATGTGACGCGAGTTGCGACAACTGCGAAGCGAGCGATGTCTCGCAGGTGGTGGACTTTACGCAGTACATTACATCGGCGCTAACGCTTGTGCAACACCATGGGAAGCTGACGTCGACCCATTGTGCCAATATATTTGATGGGAAAGAAGATGAGATCTGATTAGAAAGATCTCGAGCTGTGCCATGGTATAGCTAAGCACATCGTATTCTTATTTAACTAGTTACCAAGAATGCATTTAAAGAAGAAGTGCTTGGCTAGCCAGTGATAAGAGCGCTTTGATACATCAAAGTAACCGTATACGATGGGCACCGTCGCCAATATGACCGCCCGTTGCTTCATATCTGCACCATACTTTAGTAATAACATGAGATCGGCTGACAGCCCTGTGAGCTTAGCATTGAAGAGATCAAGGTATCTGTTTCTCTGTCGTGTTGCTTCCAACCTCTGCGCATCTTGCTCCGCCTTTATTTTGCCATTTTGAGATCTTTCAAACTCTTCCCTGTCGCGTTCTGTCAGTGGCCGTGCATCAGGTATCTAAGGGCTGTCTAGGTCAATGGTTTTTAGTGAGGGAATTACCATTTCTTAGATAGGTATTCTTGTGCTGCGTTTATGGCTTTTGCGAACTTCGCAAGCGCCTCCCGTGCCATCTCCAGAACTGCCGGAAGTCAGACGTCACGGACGGACAGGACTCGGCAAGTATACGTAGTCTCGAATTGAGGTTACATTAGCGCAGCTGATTACAGACTAGTTGTGCTTCCTTTGGGCACTTACACGTATATTTACTATGTAGCCATGAGCCACAGGGTTGTATTTAGGGAGGTAGTGTCTGCTTGGCGGGTATCCAAGCCCCTTTACCTCAGCTGGAAGTTTTATAGGCTGTGCCTACTTGCGGTTACGCATTTAAGGGAGATTATTTGAGTGATTGAATAGGTAATGATGCGGGTTGTCGACAGAAATGATACGCGCCCATAAAGTAGTGGCCGAGTCATCAGGGACATCGTTTCAGAGATGGCCACTCATATCTTCCCATATCATGAAGCCTCGTCGCTGTTGTCCTAACCTACCTAGTTTTATTTCGACAGCCAACTCACACACCGCGAGGACGGGATGGGATTGTCATCCCAGTTTCACTTGACCGATCCCGTGGGAAACTAGCTGTCGTAAGGTAAATGCTAATTCACGTGGTCGTCGTCGTTCAAGTAGCCACATGTTGCCTGCGTAGGCACTGGTTCCAGATTCTCGGTTTGAAACATCCCATACGAATGGCTACGACCATCCCCCATTTGGACCCGTGGCGCCTCCAACGTCGAGGCAGAATATCTCAGAAAGCGATCCTACCGTTGCTGACAACTATACTACTGTATCTATACGGAGTATTCATTCACGTTTAAGCGTAAGCGTGGGGGCCGTACCGCTTACAGTAACCATTGGGTTACAGTACCTGGGCAGGAGTGAGGTCCACAAGACATTATACATAAGTTGTTAATTACCCCAACTCTACTATTTCAAAAGTAAATTAAATAACTAAATAAAATCTAATAAATGGACCGAAAGCTATAAGTTATAATTTAAATATTGGGTACTAATAGGATATATTTTATATATTTCTTCGATTTCATTTGGCTCTGTCATTCAACTGTGAAGGTGTAGAGTTTAGGTGGGTAATGACCCGTGTGTGGTGTCTTGTGGACCTCACTCCTGCCTGGGCATGCAAAATGGTGATGCCTGTAACAACATACAGGGTTATATCGTCACATCGTGGATGTCAGACTACGATCCTACAGCGCTCTGGATAGAACAGCTGAGTGCTCGCAGGGGTTCCCGTCAATGGCCCAATTTTGGCGAACCAATGGGGCGAAGGGAAGACTGTGAGATTAATAGGTGCCCTTGCATCGCAGTCGCTTATACAGTAGTGTAAAGCTGCACTGCGACCAGGATGGCCCGTAGGACTGAGCGCAGGTAATTTGAACATTGGCACGTATTATTAAATGGAGAGGTCCGGCGACTTCTTTCACATTTCAAGTCTCAAAAGTTAAAGCATGACTATCTGCACTGATTTCTCGTAGGCTTTATTCCTGCGCTCAATGGCTGACACGCAGCCGGGGCTAGAGGTCGTTGCCCCCCAAGCTGACCTGGAAGTTACATCGCAGTCCCGTTCAACATTGCAAAACTCCCATACGCACTTGGACACCTCTCCAGAAGTCGTCCCGGTTGAGTATTATCATCCTCAGTCACACAAGCCAGAAGCAATCCATGCTCTCGAAAGGGGTGAAAAGGGGCTGATAGGCAGCTCTTCAGAAGAGAGGAGCCACGGATCCGCCAATTTGACCCCGAAGTTTCTTAAAGGACGCCGCGGAAGATTTATTCTTATAGGGATTGGCATATTCATCTTAATTGTTGTTGCAGCCGTCGTTGGTGGTGTAGTCGGCAGCAGGCGTAGCGACAGTGTATCTTCAACAGCAACATCGGGTACGCCCACATCATCTTCGCCGACATCATCTTCGTCGCCGACATCTACCGTAACGTCTTCTCGTCCAATCCAATCGAATGCTGGGCTAGCTGTGGCAGGGTGGCGTACACAAGACGGGTTTTTCAGTCTGCGTGTTTTCTATCAAGACCAAGATGACGGTCTTCGATTTTCAGAATATAATAGCGACGGCGCCGGCTGGGGGAATTCAACAAAGGTGGACAGAGAAAACGTCTTGTCGAATACAAGTATTGGAGCTACTATAATACTCCAAGATAACCCGGTAAGCCCCTGACGTGCCCTCTGGACTCGGGGATGTCTGTAAAATATACACTTCTCTCTAACATGATGAGTTATCATGATCAGCCGCAGTACGAGCTTTTCTTCCAAAACACGTCGTCTCTCGTCACTGGAAACAACTTCCGCGATCGCGTAACAGGAATCGGCGGCGACTTTGATAGCATTGACGGATTCCCCATTCTTGCTCATTCCAAGTCGAGACTCGTCACATGCTGGCCATACATTGTCTTGCAGAAGCCGAATAGGACTTTGAGCGTGGTCAATTGGATTGGACAAAACCCCACGCCGTGGCAGAACTATTCCTTGGGCATCGACGCCTCTAAAGGATCCTCGCTGGCTATTCTTCCGCTATCGAAGACCTACGAAGATCCATATCGCTCAGCGCTGGTATACCGGGGGTCTGACGGCGTCTTGGCTCTTCATTCATTAGAATATGGCACAACTGGGAGTGAATTGCAGACGGGTTGGTCATATCTCGTCATACTTAGTCTTTCGGCATTTCTAACTAATTGGCGCTTGTTAGTTGACATCGGCGGATCATATTTGTCGTCGTTCGGCGCTTTTGCAGTAGCCCGGGAAAACGACCCCAACAACGGCACCAATATCTACATCTTATATCAAACCGAATCGAACGATCTTGAATATGTTTATAATCGTGGAGATTCATGGAAACTCGGAGCGTCGTCAGATGTTCTTAAAAACGCGGACCCCTCCACGGATATTACTTGTCTTACCGAGTCGATTTGGGATGGCCTGGCAGTCATGTCGTCGAAATATGATATGAGCAGATGCTTCTTCTATTCCGGAGGCGTATCAAACAGATTCAATTTAATGGTACGACGTGGACGGAAGCAGAACCCATACCATACACCTAATATAGAAGGCAATGGCCGTAGTTGATGCTATTATTAATAACCTCTTATTATTTTACGATGTCAGGTTGCTACCCGACAAAGGGGATGTTGGTAATATTCGCTAATGGGGACAATGAGATATATAGAGATGATCGCCAAGGGAATGACGCGTTTAACACGCGGAACTTCAAGAAGATTAGGAAGCCGTTGTATTTTTATGCTGAGAAGGCCTAGATTAGTCAAGATGCATCAGGTGACTTTTTGTGTTGTCGAAAATGAACAGGTGCAATCATATTAAACAATCCATAAAATCTTCTTTAAATGCGTCTTGGTTCTCCTAATCTGAAATGTGCAAATAAGTTCTGAAAATGCTCTCGAGTTCTACAACGTACTGAATGGGGCGTCTGAGCATGGTAATCTCATTGCGTCTCCTATGGCTTGCTCAGGCTCAACGCTTCCACAACTACGACAACATGTTCGATAGGGTCAATGGCCTGATTTATCTGTGGCTTCATATTATTCAAATGCACAGGATACTGCTCTAACGGTTTATCGTTCATCCAGGCAGCGTCTGTTATTGAATTGCTAAGAGGCGTTCAGTAATAGTTGGACGGTCGCCCCTTTTCCGTTCACCAATATGCTGGATCATTACAGCTATTTAATCAAACAACGTCCAAAATCGTCTAGTTGTAGAATACAAATCTGTCGCAATCTTATGCCCCCGCGCTGATCCCAAACAGGTTTTCTCTGTATATACATGTTCTCCTAGAATGGCGACTTGTATAGATATTTTATTTGCACCCTCCGTTAAGGGGCCCAAATTATGGCTTTTTGTCACAATAGAAATTGGTTTGTCCAAGTAGGCATTTGCGCGATTGATACAGCGAGCTTAAAAATTCTGATAGCTTCGCTATTTCGTTGACTAAAGGTGTAATTATCGCGATCCCCTTAACTAATTCATAATTATCGCTGAACTTCTTCTTCTGCCGCTGTTCTTCTTTAATATGTACTGCTGTCTTTATCTTTGCACATATATCAACAAAATTCGTTCCTTCATACACAGCAGAGAGTCACCCTCTACTTCAAACGGTTCATCACCGACCAGCCAGCTTCGCGAAAATCAATTTCCGTGTAAAATTAGTTCAACTCACCTCCTGCTATCTGATCCCGCAACAGGATAGTTACCAGTATGGAGATGTATAATAGAATGATAAAAACCGAAGCCTAGCAGTTGATAAATATATAATAAATTGCTATCATTGATGGGTTCGATATCGCCGAGGAAGAGATGGTCTTCGCCTGGCAGGTGTTGCTTAGTGAGACTCGGGCCTGGAATCGATGCGGAAGTTTTGGCGCCTATAACGGAAAATGGGGCCCATTCATACCAAGGGACATCCGACAAAACATGAAAAACCTGGATAAATACAATCAGGACAAAGCCGTGGCCTTCGAGCCCAAGAATCGAAGGAGGCGGATTAATGGCTTGATGCAGTGGTGCTGCGAGGGAATATACAAAGGACAGTCTATCTGCTCTACAACATCAATATCCACCTGCCACTATGGTAGCCCTAGAAAGTTCTCTCTCTGTGTGATCTCATGACTTCTACCGAGGTTGAAATAGAACTTGTTGGGGCATTTTTAGATTATCTGTACACATTCTTCCTGTAATAACCTTCGAGGAACCCAATCTGAGGGTAGTTAACTCATAACCTATAATGAATCCGGTCGCAGATGCTGCATGTCCTTTTACTCCTGCCAGTCTCTCATAATCCTAGTGTCTCCTTCAAGTCCTTATTCCCATGGCTGACGACGGTTGCTGGTTGCCGCCATTTTCAGATGTCTTGACGCGGGCATCGTAAGGGTATCAAGTATATTATTAAACCACACCGAAAGGCATCAGTAACACACGCCTCAAGCACGCCTCATCCTCCCTATATCCTATCACAAGCTCACCGGCTAGAGAAGGATAGAAAAATACCAGCTCATATCAGCGACATGTGATTTGCCGTTCACGTTTTCTTTCAGCCAGCAGCGGAACGGCGGGCCCTTGTCGCCAGCGATAAACCCCCATGCACAGCCTGTGCAGCCGTCAGTCCCAGCGCAGTTGTCAATACAGTCCTGCGAGGTATTTGTAAAGACGTTCCGTATGTCGATTGCTCCATCTTGGGTGCCATGGTCGACGCCGCAAAGCTGTAGGAACTTCTTGGTCGACCCCGGCACTTGGTACACCGTCCCATTTATCTCCGGACAGCCCATCCTGGCTTCTGGGGTAGCCATCTGTGTGGGGGACGATGACGAAGTGGCTATTGTCATTGCACTTAGAGCGGGCGTGCTAGTCCCTGTCATTGTTGTGCCCGTGGCATCGGAGCTGTGTGCGAGTAAGTATATGTATATTGAGGTTGTAAGAAAATTGACAATACGCAGGAGCAACACCACTCGCGCTCTTTGAGCTACTGGTTGCCCGTGAAGAAACCCCTACTCCGACCCCAACGCCGACTGCCACGATTATAATGACGGCAAGGATTCCCAACACTGTCCAGAACCATGGCCGCTGAAGCCCTAATATCCTCTTGTCATTCCTCGGCTCAGTTTCGTTGGGCGGGGACGAGCCCCCAGCAGGTGCGGGCCGTGGCTCGTCGAGAGAGGTGTGGGCAGACGCTGGTGGAGTCGCGTCTCCTAACCACGAGGAGGGGTTGCCGTTGTTCTTCCCGGCGAAGTAGGCACGCGATGCATCCTTGTATTCGTTGTGCTCGCGCTGGGAAAAGAAGTCGAAGCCGCGAAACTCGACGGGCTGCGACGGCTCAGACCCTGATGCGATCCCGAGCGTCGGTGAGGCTTGCTGCACACGTAGTTCCTTCGGGGGCCCAGGGGCCGCAGGCTGCTTCTCCGTCGCCATAGGCTAAGTAGCTATCTCTCGTCGTGGGGGGATAAGCTCATTGCCGGAGGGCCATTTCTCTTTGTTTTCTTTTTTTTTTGTTCGAGCTCGAGGAAAAGAATGGACGGCGGCGCACACGCTCGCCAGCGGTTCGCGATTGATCAGGTGTACAGTATCGCGATGGGATGCAAAGGTTTGGTGGATTCAGAGGAATCCCCCCTACTGTACGCTTTACAGTACACGACGAGAAATCGGCAACGGATTCGGTGGTGAAACCTTGTCGCCATGTTCCTGGACGGTGTAGGGGACCCCCGGTCACTGCATCGCTGTAATTTCGCGAAAGTAGCGATAGCATGGCATGGCATGGTGGCTGTTCCTTTTAGGATCTAATCACACGTGGTTCTTGAAACCGTTTGAGTTAGTATATACTATACTAGTACAGATTAACCCTATGTAGTTCGCCCTACTGCATGGTACTGTCTATCTCGTGTTATGTATGTATAGAAAGGTGGCTGTTGCGCTAATCTTCGCTCATCGAGTTGCAGGCCCCCTTACTTGTGCTTTGAGAGTCAACGAGCTTGTGGGGTCGACAACGGCGTTGAGAATTCAATGAATGTTACCCACGCTTCCTGTCTATGCAGGCTTCACCAATGGGCTCTAGGACCGAAGACCGATTGAAACGGTCCCGATCTTAGCAGGATCTGAGGTGGATAGGTAGTGCCTCCGTTACAGTACAGTACCGCATTACCCGTGCAAATTCGTATCGTCCAGTCAGGGGTCAAATCCGGGGATCATAGGGGCGAAGTTAGGCCCGAGCTTTTTTTTACGCACTGCCCCCGGATTTTGACCCCTGACTGGACGATACGAATTTGCACGGGTAATGCGGTATTTTGTCGGTACCAGTACCCGCATCCTAAGAGATGGATGTGATGGTTATTTACCTATGTATTCTCAGAGACTTGTCCACGCTTACACTACAGAACAGTCTGCCTCTCTAGCTTGAAACAGCCGGTCGGTATACCGGTAGGTATTGATTGATATCCCTTGTACATGCAGCCCTACACCGTACATTGCAGCTGTTTACGGCATAGCCCCCGAGAGGATGGCAACGTGGTGGGGAGAAAGTTAATTATATCTTGTCGCACTCCACCAACAAGACCCAAGACGTCGCGTGGACCCTAGGAATGAGACAACATGAGACGATTCTATACTACTCATCAGCTCGTTTATTATCGTACTGTAGACCGCTGCACCACCTGTGCTTGTCTCCCCATGCTCACCAACAAACCCCAACCGAGTGCTTAGCTTTGTACTCCGCCTTGGTTCGTCAAATCCTAGGTCCTAGGACTAACAACAAGCAGCCCTGCCACAGCCCGCAATGGCCCGTCCACGCCGCAGCGCCGTTTACGGCGTATCGAGCTCCGTAGCTATTAGAATGCTTTATAAGAAGTTGACGGGACGGCACTGGAAACGGCAAGGGGAATCGCCATTGGTGTTGTGCTTACCTAACAAATACGTGTCGGGCCTCTGTTCAGAATTCGCTTCACGCCAGGCCTACAACTCGGTGTGGTGAAGTAATGGATGGCGATCTCGCGTTGTACACTGCGGTTGTGAAGGATGCGCCGCAAGATCCTTTTCTGCCAAGAGAGTCAAGTTACGGACCAAGTTTTCTCGACAGTTCTGCATGCCTTTGCGCCCTGCAGCAAGTCCAGCAAGAGAATGACGACGACAGCGATGACGGCGATGAGGGGACAAAGAACATCGATGCATCTTGGCAATGTATTGGGAACCAGACGCAAGGAGTCTACCATGTGACTACAGGCAAATGGTTCCAAAGCCTGCACCGTGGTCGCAGAGTCAGCCTCCCAATTTACGACGCATCGAACGGCCCTGATACGAGCAAGGCCTTGATATGGGATCCCAGCAAAGACACGTTTGTGGACGCTGACCTGGAAAAACTCACACCGTACGATAGGGCATGTACTGGCGTCAACCAAACAACATTCTCTACGGCGTTCTATAGAGCGCTCGCAGAGAAGGAGACTGGCGATACACTCGTTTCTGCAGCTCCTTGCTGGCGCTCTGGTGGAGTTCCTGTTGAAATCCAGGATGTGACTTCATGGACCTCTACCGGTTGCCCGTCAGGTTTTCTATGTTCGCCTGCCCTGGAGCTCATTCAAGTCCACAATGCTAATAGTGCATAGGTGCAAACAATACAGTGAACTCGCTCCCACAGTACTGTCCGCCGATTACTCAGTGCCAGACGTCGAGGCTGTCGGGCGTTCCTTGCCAGCTCAACAGGATGAACATCGGTATGGGCCCCTTTGAACCCGTCATCTGCCAGGAAGGATACTACTGCCCTCCTGAATTTAGCGGTCGCAAAACGGTACCTTGTCCCGCCGGCACATATTGCCAGCCAGGGGCTCCGACGCCTACTCCTTGTGTGGTGGGAAGTTATTGCCCGGAAAAATCCACACACCAGGTCTTCTTAATACCTCTTGTTCTTCTCCTGGCCGTAGATGTGATCCTCACTGTGGTCCTTATCTGGTATGCGATAAACAAGAAGTTCCGAAACACCAGAGAAGCGCATGGGCTGGCCAAGTCGAAAGGCTTCGGTGCCATCTCAGCAAGCATGATAGGGTACAAAGAACTTCCTGATGACGCAGATCACGAGCTACTAACGATGGATGCAACTTATATGCCGCGGAGGGCGGATGCCTGGGCTGGATTTCAAGCTGCGCTCGATATTCCAATACCTGTAACTTCAGACATGGAGGAATACGACCAGGGCCTTACGCCCGAGCTTCGAGCATTCGTTGATTCAATGCGAAAGGCAACGGATGCCTCGCAATTCGGCCTCTCCTTCACTTATGACAACCTGAGCTTCCAACCTAAGGGTGCGGCCAAGCCTATTCTTCAGAACGTTACCGGATCTATAGAACGAGGCTCCCTCACAGCCGTTATGGGTGGTTCCGGCGCCGGCAAATCGACTTTTGTGAACGTATTAATGGGAAAAACTGCCAATACTGGAGGTTCAGTGACGGTGAATAACATTCCGGGCAAAATAAAAAGATATAAGAAGCTCATTGGATACGTGCCGCAAGACGACATCGTCCTCCCTGAACTTACTGTCTACGAAAACATTCTACATTCCGCAAGAATTCGCTTGTCGCGAACGTGGGCTAGTGCCGACATCAAGGCACATGTCGACTCGGTAATCGCGTGTCTGGAACTGTCTCACGTGCGCAACTCGTTGGTCGGAAGTGTCGGGAAACCCGTTATAAGTGGAGGGCAGAGAAAGCGAGTGAGCATCGGTATGGAATTAGCTGCTGCGCCCATGGCTATCTTACTCGATGAGCCAACAAGCGGACTCGACGCTACGTCGGCATCGTCGATTATGCGGACGCTGAAGGCCATCGCTCGACTGGGAATTTCTGTGATTGTAATTAGTAAGTATCAAATGTCGAGAGCCTGGGATTAGGACTTCTGAATGGAGGATGCTAACCCGAATACCGCAGTTCATCAGCCTAGGCTGGAGATTTTTGAGATGCTTGACGAACTGATTCTCCTAGGCAACGGCCAGATCATATATGAGGGCAGCAACAACGGAGTCCAGAGATTTTTTGAGAACGTTGGCTTCCGATTCCCCCCGCATGCCAATATTGGAGACGTCATAACAGACATCATTACCGGCAACGGAAGAATCTACAAAACCTCGGGAGACATCTCCAAGGAGGCTTTAATAGCCCACTGGGCTAGCTCTCGCCAAAACGCCGATATCAGAAGCCGGCACCATTCTCACCAGCCAGACCGCGCTTCCATATTAAAGACGACAGCAATACATCGAGGATTGCTCAAGCAGCGGGGTGCTCCGCGATGGAAGCAATGCTGGTTATGCCTGAAACGTGCCGTACTTCAGCAATGGCGCACCAAGTCATCGTTTTGGTTTGAGATGGGCCTGGCGTCCTTGTCTGGGTTATTGCTCGGCCTCGCAGAGAAAAGCAAGGAGGGGGTTCTTTTCAAAGGCATATACAATGCACCGTTTGAAATCCTTTCTGTTGCGACGGATATCGCGTCCGTCCCGGAACTGGCATTACTAACGGTCATTGCTATCGGCCTAATATCGGGCGCCCTGGGGTCAAGGTCTTCTCAGAAGAGATGTTACTGTATCGTCGAGAGGCTGAGGCAGGCCACTCCCGGATCGCTTACTTCGTCGCCAAAAACGTGTCTGTTCTCCCTCGCATGCTCCTTGCATGCCTTCATTTTAGCACGTTAATCCTCGTGCTTTCCACACCCATCATTCCGTGGGGTATCGCATTTGCAACGAATCTCATATACTTCTATTGTATTTACGGGCTCGCAAGTGTCATGTCAAGTAAGTCTATTACCCCTAATCGAGGCCAACGACTGTACTAAACAGGAAGATGCTAACTTCGGCTGTCACAGTGATCGTGAGAAGGGAGGATGCACCGCTCTTTGCAACTATGATCAGTTTAGTCGTCGGGATCCTCTCAGGGGCTGCGCCGCCCCTTTCTAAAGTTAAGGAGTGGCATCTAGAATGGCTTTGGCGGCTATCCCCAGGTACCTGGCTCGCTGAGGTCTACTTTGGTCAGATGATTGGGCCGTTCAGGTACCTATACGATGTGGATCTTGCTTCGAGAATTGCAGGATTCAATCTCGAAAGGCTCTGGACAAATTTGTTGATATTACTCCTTATCGGGACCATCTATCGTCTAATTGCGTTTGGTGGCCTGTTGACGGGCACGCGTCTGCGTGTCTAATTGCATCGATTAAGAGCATTGCTCCGATCCCAGTACCTAATATATGGGAAAAGGTGGTACGTTAATCGCCCGCACGCAGTTTCGTAGCGTGAGAGAACATACTGTACATAATTATTAGATAATTTAGTTATATATCCAAGATACCCTTTACGTGTACTCAATTATCATTTCTGGTTTAGCAGCTAATGTAGGAGCTTGGGTAACATGAAGCCAGAATAAGTATCGGGAGGGGTTCACGATTGCGTTCTATTATCATAGATCATGTCTTTATGTCGTTTTTAAGCTTGTAGAGGATTGTTATTCATTATTCACTATAACAGACAGCCGAGTGACCAATATCTTAGTACCTAAAAGAGCCAATGTGCAGATTGTTGGAGGTCCAGCCTCCTCAAGAACATATAGTAAGGAGATTAGGTAGTTCTACTGCAGGAACGTAGAAAATCAAACCGGTATAAGTGTTTTGAGGAGCTGTGCCGAGCCATCCCCTAAATCTTGCATGTATTAATACTACCCACCTGCTGCAATGTCTCGCCTCATATCCTAGGTACCCATATGCATATATGCAGCGCACGGCAGCTGACGGGTAGCATGTGCTTTCAGCTGCACAGGGAAGATGGCGCAGCGGCAAATGATCCTATAATCTCCATGGTCTCTTTCTAAGGAGGCCTGGTCCTCAGATAGTATCTTATTTATCTTATTTAAGTACACCAATCGCACAATAAGTGTTCCTGTGCCACGTCTTGCACTAGGGGTGGTCACCTTGAGCAAACAGCCTCTGTTTTGGATATTTCCCCACGTTTTAATTTCGCCAAACGGGATCCTGTCCCAGAGTTCTGCTTCCCTATTTTCCTATTTGCTCAATCTAAAGTTTGGTATCCCGGAAACGGCGTTTTCAACACGGTACACCTATTCACGGACCCACGGTAACCACGCCGTAGAAGAGCCGAACGGACAGTGATAATTGCGTATATTTCAGTCCTACTGCAAAAGAAATTACGCGCATCAGGGCACGTAATACCGAGATGATAATGAATTCCACCCGATTTGGAAGCTAACACTGCAGACTATTAGTACTCCCGAGCACCACCAAAATGAGAGGCAGCCTATATATGATTCCGTAGGTTTGCTGTTGCCAGATGAGCAGGCGGACTGATTGTCTTGTCTGCTCTAGCCCGCCATCGGTCAAGCCTTCGGGACTATTGCGACCGCGAACGAGTGGGATTGTGGGCAAATTGTTCTAAGTGACGAGTTTTAGTACGACTTCATGAGGACGTGAGTAGGACAAGAAGCACTGGACAACTATGAAAAGGAAATTATCATGCAGATAGCAAGATGCGGGGTGCCTATGTAGGCGAGACTGTGTGGAACCAGAGCCCGATACTTGCCTAGATAGAAAAATATTGCGGGAAGGTAAGAAATCGCATCTGAGAAACTGGTGGTTAGCTACTCGTTGTTAATCTATCTCGGAGCGATGTTTATCAAGTTCAACGAATCAGTTATTTTAGATGAGGTCACTAAACCTTCAAAAGGACCAGCGGAGACCCTTCTGAACACCATACCTAGTTACCTCCATGCATACGGCTGAGACCGTAGCAAGAAGGTAGGGCTGATTAGTGATGGGGAGGTACCTATCAGTCTGACGAAGTTGCCGTGACGATACCGCTGGGCTGGCTGCAGAAAAATTCCCGACTGTTTCCAGTTATCCTTACTGCCAACAACGAGTGCCATATTTAATAGCCTGAAGCGGACCCTACTAGAAAAGGTTTTCATCATCCTCCCTTTAACCCTTTTGGCTAACGGACGCAGCAAGGCTTCCTAGTTTTACAAGCTGAGTTACACCGCTATGTGCCGAGGAGACGGATCCTAATAGGTAGCCGCAGGTCTGGAATCTGGCATCCTTTGTTGCACGCAACAAACATCCTACTCTTTTGTTCTCCTTCACGGTGATTGCTCACAAGATGTATCGTAAGCCGCATTATAGCAAGCCGAAAAGGAAACATGGGCTCCTCCAAGCGTTCCTTTCTCCCTATTACTCCCGGCTCCCAGACTACTGCGATTTGCTAGCCGAAGGCGATCTTCGCTACCGAGTGGTTTAGGGATGACCTATGCGGGAATGGGAGCTACTGCAGGTTCTAAGTTGAGATGGAGGATGCCGACAAGGATGTTCTCGCCCTTCGATAGAGTTACCCAGAGAGGCGGTTATGATTCTGCGGCAAGTACGCTGCTCCCCTCGAATATTGTAGAACGATAGCTGGCGCATATCTCTTAGAGGAGTCGACCGTGATGTGAAGGTTGTCGGGATGCATAGTGATAGCTTATTGAAGACGAATAAACGATGGTAGTTGTATATACTCAGCCTCTAGCCCGAGACCTAGAGCTCCCTGGCCTATAGGGAAATAAGGAGTTGTGTGAACGGCAGTATAGAGCGTATCGTTGCCTATTCCGAGGTTCGTGCCGGGTTGGACATATACTGTAGGTGGTCATGGTGGAGTTGGAGGCACCTACCGAACAAAACTCTGTTGCTTGGCACTGCGTAGGATACTGACTACTAGTAAGCAAAGTGAGGGGATTAGACGCATCGAGGTGAAGGTTCAGCGCAGAGCGCAGTAAGAATGCAAGCCCGAATATTGGGCGGTTGGGCGGCCGAACCGAGTTCCATGTCTAGATATCTGTCGTTCGTAGGTATGGACCACATCCCTATTCGCATGGCCTTGGACGAGTGTCTCGGTGTTGCTCCCGTTGTCTTGGTGTATGGCACCCGAGTTTTAATCAAGATTAGCGAAGAGACGTGATCCTCTGTATTTACGCCGGAGTCTTGTATCTCCCTTGGCGAACGTATGTGGATTCTCTCGGTACTACATAATGACTGACGAGAGTACAGGTCAATCCTTGACTAAAGGTTTAAGTAAGACGTCACGGCTCATGACTCTTATTGAGAAGTCTTTCAAGATCGGTGGCACCGGGACGTCAGTCTCCCCTAGGTACATCTTGCGTTAAGAGGGTACAGTACAAACAGTAAGTGAAAAATAAAGATTCTAGAATAGTAAGCACCTAACCGGACTCCATTACAGGTATGTGTTGTCGTCACCGAACGGCGATGATGCTCCCTCAATTATGAGAAGATTTATCCAAGTGTCGATGAGCTGGGCTCCTCGTAGTTGAGAGCGATAACTACCCAAGTATCTATCTATCTATCTCATAGTTAGATTTGGATAAACAATTATGATGCAGCACTACAACGAGGCCGCCTACTAATTCACTGGCGTACGAAGTTTGCAGGGCCTTTTGGCTGCTGTACTGTAGGCATGGGTCACTTGGCTTAGCTGGTCGAGAGTTTCTCGGAGAGGTGCCAACGTGGGTGCGATCCTAAAAATAACCAGGGTACAGTACTAGCGGCTCGGCACTTGGCTCAGGATTCTCGTGGCTTGAAGCTGCCACAGTGGGGGGAGGAGCCGAGCCGGAAGTTAGGTTATCCTGATCCTTCTCTTCGCTGGCGGAGAACCTAGAGAGCCCTTCACTACTGGCGCCAAGTTCCGGTCCATAATATTTAAGGTTAAAAGGTGGGCATGCAGTCAAGGGGGCATGTCGCGACCCCCCTGTCTCGGGGCTGTCGAAGCTGTAGATAATTGGTGGAGGAGGGATGGGACGGGTCACGAGCTGCTGTGGTTCATGCCCGCGACTGTCGAGTTCGTAAGATAAGGTCCTGTTGGTTATATTACTTACTATTGAGTACTGTACCTATGATATAATACTGTTCCAACACCTACCCCTACTGGACATAGTCATCCACGTGGTAGACAATTCATATATGAAGACAGCCACACTTTTCGAGTACGAAGTTCAAGTATATGTATATGTATTGTTGCTATGAACAGAGCGGGTACGAACACATGGTAGGAGTGTTAAGTACCGAGACGAATGGTGACTTGTGATTAACCAACTTCAATGTTGGTTAGGCCGCGTTTTCGCTACAGTAGTCCACTAAAACCAGGTTCCTGACGAGGTAGGAAGGCATAGAACATTCCCTTCATTTTCACATGAGACAATCGCTCTCCGCCAGCTTTGCCGAACTACCGGGTAAGTACGATAGGTAGATCAGATGAGAGATCAGAGATCAGAGATCAGAGACCAGATACTTACATACACGCAGGCGCCGTAATAGGCCATGTGCTGTTGACTAGGTTCACATGTGTACTTACTGTAGGGTTCAACAACGCTCAACGTTATCCCCGGATTTCGCTTGAGAGAGCCAAGCTATCCAAGAAGAATCCCTCATCTCGCTTTCTCGGAAAAAGGAGCTGACCATGACCGGCTTTCGACATGCCTCCATATTTCTCATCCAGTAATCCATTTCACTACAAGGTAGTATAGGTAACGTCAGGTTTTTTAGGCCGACGACCATCCAGCACAAAACGGCACCTATCGCGACACATCACATCCCGATCTTGCGCTCAATCAATACAGTACTCCAACCGCAACGTTGTGAGGCTCTTAGTACGCATCAGAAAGTAAGCATAAAATTTACAATACTCGGACAAGGTGTCTATCTACACTGCACTGCAACCTCGATAGATAATGATACAGTAGTTTCATTACCTGTCTTAATGCGCTGCCGATATACCGTGCAGTTAAGACGGTATCTGCCATGTCAGATCCGCCACACTTTATCCTTGTTAAATCCTTGTTACAACCCCACTCCCCCTTTATACAGACTCTGAATCGAATCTACACTACACTAACCTTAGGTTAGTCAGGTCAGTGCAAAGCTCTGCACCTGTTGCTTGTCGTGAGTGTCGGTCAGGGATGCACACGTTTTTGCTGCACCTGCAGACAGCTCTAACCTGTAATCATGATATGGAACGTAGACTCGGTACTAACCTAATACTACTCGTTAGTATAGATGCTCAGTAAATTAGCCTATCAGAAAGGCATAAGAGCTGGTCCTGACTCGGCCAGGCCGCCGGTACAACAACAGAGGGTTAATTTAGAGATGTTACTAACTAATCTAGGAATTCCACCATATTTGGACGGCTTACCTCACATAATATGTACTAACAGTACGGAGTACCCCCAGCTTCTCTTCGCTTCTTCGGAAAATAGGACAGTAGTGTACAGTACAGTAGTGCAGGTCCCTCCTCCCAACGGCTCGAGGGCTGGAAGAGATTAGCTCCGGCCTAATATACCTACTAGGGTACCATGGTAGTACCCATAGCTCATCTCTCTAGGAGGGTCGGGTCCACCGAGGGCAGGACGTCAACAGCATCAAGGTAGACTGGGCAGGCTACCTGGTTTCAGTAGCGCTCATCCTGTCCAGTTAGCAGTCCAGGCCGCTATGCGGTACTCGATTCCAGAGGCTGATCTGCTGGCCGATTCTTGGCGGTTTGACAGTGTGTATGCTAAGTTAGTAGCTTAGCCACGCCGAGGCACCCATCCCACGTAAAGAAGGAGCACAGACGGGTCGTCAACCATTCCGGAACTTGAATACGCAGCGCACTCGTACAGTAAACAAAGCTTGGCTCGTTTTTCACCCTCCAGTTTCGTTCATCATCCGGCTGCTTGGACACTCGGCTCGGTCAGAGGACAAAGTGACAAAGGAGACTCGCAACAAATCGAGACAAGCGTGACTGTATTTTCGAATAGTGCATGTCTTCTGCTCGAATCCCAGTGTCGTAACTTGAGCCCATGGGTCCTTATAGCTCATGGAAGCCAAGTCATATGGAGGAGGTCATGGTTCTGGTACTGGGCCTCTTCTCTTCGCCTACCCTGGCCCTGTCGATCTAGTATATACTATGTGCGCCTCCATTACTGCATTGGGAGAGACCCGTCAGCATCCTGTCTTGGCCAGTGGATCCAGTCAGCATCTAGTCTGCACTGGTTGCGGGGACCTGGAGATGACTACTGGCCCGAAAATAGATACGCATGGGTAGTCGCCAAGCAGATCATGGATGGACCAGAACACTCTAGTTTAATCAACAGACGAACGTGAAGAGGCAATAACCTGCATATAAGAGTCGCGATCGACCTGGGCCTCGTTAAATGGACCTCTGGCATCATCACCACCCTTCTCTTCTCTTCTCTTCACCCCTTCCTTTACTTCTAGGAGCCTGAGTTGGTGTTCCTGCTCGCCTTTTTCAACGCTGTTTCTCCCTCCCTTTCCCGCCCCTTTTTAAACATTCCTTTTTAAGAGAT